>JASAMY010000264.1:0-105683 GCA_030248085.1 Paralinhomoeus sp. GSCO2_6 | reverse complement strand
TTTTCGATCGCCTATAACTTTTGATTGCCTGAACGGATTTCGACGCGTTATGGCGCAAATGAACCGCCTTCTTCTGGGGCATCGAACGCGCCATAACGCGTTTCCTTGTTTTACTGCAAGGGGTCAATAGTTCCAAAAATGTTCCAATTTTGCGGGTTTTTTTTCATGTTCTCCTCTCAGTTTTTGGAGCACTGCTCACGAACGCCGGAAGCAATCGGGATGAAACTTTGCACGTATGGGCGACCCACGGCAACAATTTGTGGTGCCAAAAGATTCTTGTCTAGACTTTGAATATCCAGAGATATCGCCGATTTTATGCTTTTTTGAAGGACCCAAGAAGTTTGTGCCCTATAGGCGCTCCAACCGTTCGTCGCAGAGCTTCGCTATAAAGGGGAAAGTTGATGGCCAGGACCTAACTTAGAAAAGTTTCAACAATTGGACCGCATTGGACGCACCAAAATACATCTCCCCATTATACCAACGACATAAAATGGCGATATTCCGGTGTGGTTAGCTCGGATCGCTTTGAGGTCAATAATAAAGTTGATCACCAATTGGTGTGGAACATTTCATTCCTTAGTGCCAACACGCTCCGACGCACCAAAATATTTTCACTTCTGGGAAACTCGCTATATCTCGATGTGGGTACGTCGGATCACTTCGGCTAAAACACAAAAGTTGACCGCCGGCACGTGCAGATCATTTTGATTCTTTACAACCCTATGCTCCGACAAACCAATATGGCACTGCAGATGTGCACGCACGCACGCACACCTTCAAATGGGCTGCTTCACAAACAACTTGATGTGGGTAGGTCGGATCATTTCGGTTAAAACACGAAAGTTGACCGCCTAGTCATAGCGATCATTTTCATACTTTGCATCACCATGCTAAAACGCAGCAATATAGCACAACTGCAAGCGCAGGCAGGCACGCACGCACGCACATAATGTACCCCCTATGGCGCAGCACTATAGCAAAACTGCACGCGCACGCGCGCACACACACGCTCACACGCTTCGATCGCGCCATCGTGCGCGCATGTCTGTCAGACCGGTTGCAAGTAACGCGCGGCACACTTCTTTGTCCAGGTGTACACTGTATCAGAGCGGATTTTGGATTTTTTGATCGCCTATAACTTTTGATTATCTGAACCGATTTTGGCGCGTTTCTATACGATGTGTGTCTCCTACTGCGATTGAGGGATTCCACCGGACACGCTACATTTGCTTTTTTTGGTACGCTGGGGCATGTGTGCGTTCTGGTCTGCTGCTGTATGTCTGTATGTACGTGCGTGCGAGCGTGCGTGCGTGGGTGCGTGTGTGCGAGCGTGCGTACGTGCGGGTGCACACACGTGTGTGCTTACATGCGTGTGAGCGTGCGTGCGTGCCTGCATAGGTTTTGCGTATCAATGCTTGTCTTACGAAAAAACACTGTTTAAGGAAACATTTGCAGGTGGCTGCAAAAAAAGGTGAATATGTGACGCTATTTTGTTAAAGTCCAGTTTGAAAAAGAGGGGTATTAATCAGGGCACGCCTCAAGCCACTTACGCTTTGCAGCTGATCAACTTCAGTTTGTACAAACCGTGTATAAAAACTGAACCAAACGCAGCAACACGTCACATATTCGGCATTTTTTGTGCGAGCCACCCTCAAAGCCAAAACGCAACAGCAACCTGACAATGCATTGCCATTGGCCATTACCTGGCACAGCCAAACTTCCTGGATAAATAATCGGCACCCTGCTAATATTTGTGACATGTAGGTTGCCACTGCAGTTAGTGATGTGTAGGCAATGCATACATACTCTGCTGGCTCCATTTGTCATTCCCCTTTTGGCATTTCATCCAATGATGACCTACAATGTTTGCATAGTGCAATGCACCATTTTACATCTTGTGCGTGCGTGCGTGCGTGCGTGCGTGCGTGCGTGCGTGCGTGCGTGTGCCTGCTTGCGTGCGTGCGTGGGTGCGTGCGTGCGTGCGAGCCTGCGCGTGCATCGTGTTCCATGTGTAAGATTATGGGGTCCTTCCTGTCTGTCTCGCAACCAAGTGGCATTCTGTCATGCGGCATATGTGAATGCAGTGTGTGTAGGTCCTAATAATTGCCACTGCACCTTCGTATGCACGCGAACACAAAAAAATGCCAAATATGTGACGTGTTGCTGCGTTTGGTTCAGTTTTTATACACGGTTTGTACAAACTGAAGTTGATCAGCTGCAAAGCGTAAGTGGCTTGAGGCGTGCCTTGATTAATACCCCTCTTTTTCAAACTGGACTTTAACAAAATAGCGTCACATATTCACCTTTTTTTGCAGCCACCTGCAAATGTTTCCTTAATTTATTTTCAGTTAATAAATGAGCGTTTCGCCTCTATGCCTGACGCTCAGACTGGCGAGGCTCTTCAGAGGCAACCTGCCTTTAAAATTTAGGTTATGTCTGTAATTGCCTCTTCTGATTGGATCAACTGTAGAATTGTACTGTACAACAGTATCAACTGTACAACAGGATCGCTTTGTCAGAATATTTACGCCAGCTCAGAATCTTTACCCGATGATGTACAGTGCAGAGGCTCTGGTCTGTCCGAATTGTTCGAGGCGGCCACCCTATTCGGCCACCAGTTTTTCATGCGTTTTCTCTTGTTCTTGAGTGGCGGTGCCAACGAGTCCAGGGTGTAGAGCGCCTGCGGCAGCCAGACCAGCCCGTGGACCAGGCCGAACAGGACGACCAGGAAGGTGGTCTTGAAGAAGACCCTGACCACGTAGGCGGGCACCAGCACCAGCGGCAGCACGCCCAACCAGGTGGCCAGGCCCGCCTGGGCCGTGGGCCAGCCAACGGCGCCCAGGGAGTGCGCCAGCTTTCGTCTGAACGAGGGACATTCAACAGCGAACGAATTACCGTAAATCCTCCAATAGTGCCCCCGGGGCACTATTTTTTCAACCTCTCCTTACCCGGGGGCACTATTGGAGGGGGGCTTCTATTATTTCAACCTAAAAATTTTGAATGGTAATGCTAGTTTCGCTGTCAAAATTGCGGATTTTTCGATGATTTTGATCACTTTTGCCACATTTAATGGTTGATTTACCGCTAATAGTTGCTGAAACGTACAATTATTGGTTAGTAGTAGTGTGTATACATGATATAAATGTACTTACCACTATATTTTTGCCCATAAAAGGCACATGGCACAACATACCCCTTACCCCCGGGGGCACTATTGGAGGGGGGCTCTATTATTTCAACCTTGCCGTACCCGGGGGCACTATTGGAGGGGGGGCACTATTGGAGGGGGGGCTGTATTGGAGGATTTACGGTATAAAGTCAAACCCAGTGCGATCTTGAACCCCACTTTGCACTGAAGGTTTCAATTTTTTTTTGAAAACTGTTAGAGACCGCGAATATCGTAGTGAAATCAGTGGGCTTTCTCTTTCACACCTGGGCTCGACGCCCGTCTCCCTGACGTATGCGTGGCAGACGTGCGTGACGAAGTCAATGCCGACGCCCACGGCCATGACGACGGAGCCGAGGCTGATGAAATCCAAGTCCACCGACCAGAAGCTCAGGAAGCCCAGCACGCCCACGCAGATCGACATCAGGCCGAAGAGCATGGCCAGCACGGCGGACTGTGGCGAAAGTTTTTGGGATTATGCGTGTCCGAGCAGAAAGATGACACTGCGACTCGTCGTGCGTGCGTGCGTGCGTGCGTGCGTGCGCGCTTGCGGCGTGCGTGCGTGCGTGCGTGCGTGCGTGCGTGCTTTGCGTGCGTGGATGCGTGCGTGCTCTGCGTGCGTGCTTTGCGCGCGTGCGTGCGTGCTTTGCGTGCGCGCGTGCGTGCGTGCGTGCGTGCGTGCGTGCGTGCGTGCGTGCGTGCGTGCGTGCGTGCGTGCGTGCGTGCGTGCGTGCGTGCGTGCGTGCGTGCGTGCGTGCGTGCGTGCGTGCGTGCGTGCGTGCGTGCGTGCGTGCGTGCGTGCGTGCGTGCGTGCGTGCGTGCGTGCGTGCGTGCGTAAATGCGAGCTGCTGCTCATCTCTCTCCAGCTTACAGCTTCGAGGACGACGAGCGCGCTGACCAGGGCCATGGAGAGGAGCGCCGCGCCGACGGTCTGGAGGAAGGCGGGCGCCATCGTGTGGTGCTGGTCCGTGAACGAGGACATGTAGTCGAAGACGGTGACGTTGAACGCACGGTACCGGTGCGCCAAGAGGCGCCACTCTGTGAGTTTTAACCAATAGGTTTCTTCACCTGCACACGCACCATCAGGATTTGAAAAGAGACCTTTGAGAGCGGCGACGCGCTTCTTCCAGGTGTCGAGTCCCGTGAAGGCGGTGACCGCCTCCAAGTAGCGAATGTTCGGTCTCTTCCTGGCGAAGTCGCGACGCGCGTTCCAGGAAGGCTTGAACTTCACGTGCGCTGAAAGCGGAACCGCACTCGGATTAGTCAGACAGCTACGGCTACAAAGCTTGTAGCAGAGAGTTTACAGCACTCGATGAACTACTGTGCGTTGCCTGACGTGTAATGTACGGTTTTTTTTTTTAGTTTTGTTTTTGTTGTTTGGTTTTATTTTTTAAGTAGTGGTTTGGTTTTTTGTGTGTATGTTTGTGTTTTTGTTTTTTTTTTTTTTTGTTTATTTTTTTTTTTTGTTGTGTTGGTGGTTTTTGTTGTTTTGTTTGTTTTTTTTTTTTTTGTTTTTGGTTGTGGGGTTGTTTTGGGTGGGTTGTGGGTGGGGGGGGGGGGGGGGGGTGGGGGTGGGGGGGGTGTGTGTGTGGTGGGGGGGGGGGGTGGGTTTGTGTGGATGTTTGTGTTTTTGGTGGGGGGTTTTTTTTTATTTTTTTAATTGTTTTATTATTATTTTGTATATGGTTGAGGGGTGTGGTGTATGTTTTTTTTTATTTAATTTTATGGGGGCAGGATGGCAGGGTATTTTTTTGGTTTTGTGTCGCTTTTTCTCTCTTTTGTTTTCCCTCTCCCCCTCCCCCCCGCCTGTGTTTGTCTTTTTTTTATTATTATTATATATTATTTAAATATATTGTTCGTGTATATAGTGAGTGGGGTGGGGGGGGTGGTGGGGGGATGGGGGGGTATGTGGGGTGGTTGGGAGGGGTGGGGGGTGTGGATGGGGGTTTGGGGTGTTGGGTTAGTTTATTATTTTTTTATTGTATTATTTGGGTTGTTGTGGTTGCGTTCTATTTTCGTTTTTGAGTTAATGTTGAATGGTGTGTGTCGTGGTGTGTGCGTGTGGGGGTGCGTGGTGTGGTGTGGATGTGGTGTTGTGTGTTGTGTGCGTGCGTGGTGGGGAGGTGGGTGGAGGTGACCTCCCCCCCCTCTTTGTTCTAGGTGTGGTGGCGCTCGTTCTCCGCTGCCGTCTTTGTGTATATTTTCTGGTTTGCCCGCTCTCCCCCACCTTCCTCCTCGGGTCGCCCCGCCCTGCCGCCGCCCGCCGGCCGGCGAGCATATTGTGTTTCCGAACAGGGCGTTTAGTAGTTTGTGTTGTGTGGGGTGGTGGTGCGTGCGTGGGGGGGGGGGGGGGGGGGTGTGGGGGGGGGGGGGGGGGGGGGGGGGGGGGGGGGGGGGGGGGTGTGGTGGTGGGTGTGTGGGTGGGGTGTGGGGGGGGTGGGGGGGGGCGTGGTGGGGCGTGCGTGCGTGCGTGCGTGCGGGCGTGCGGGGGGGGGGGGGGGGGGGGGGGGGTGGGGGGGGGGGGGGGGGGGGGGGGGGGGGGGGGGGTTGGGTGGTGGTGGTGGCGGTGGGGGGGGGGGGGGGGGGTGGGGGGGGGTGGTGGTGGGGGTGGTGGTGGTGGTGGTTGTTGGTGGGGTGCGCGTGGGGGGGGGGGGGGGGGGGGGGGGGGGGGGGGGGGGGGTGGGGGGGGGGGGCGGGGGGTGGTGGTGGTTGGGGGTGGTGGCTGGTGGGGGGGGGGGGGGTGGTGGGGGCGCGGGTGTGGGTGCGGGGGGGGGGGGGGGGTGGGGGGGGGTGTGTGTGTGTGTGGGGGGGGGGGGGGGGGGGTGGGGGTGGGCGTGGGGGCGAGCGGGCGAGGGGGGTGTGTGGAGGAGGGAAGGGGGGGAAGAGGGGGGGGGGGGGCGGGCGTCCCCGCGAGGGGCGGCGCGGCCGAAAATAGGAAGGGAGGGGGAAGGGGCGCGGCTCGCTGCCCCGGATTTGCGGGGTGGGGCTGGAAGGTGGGAAGGGGGAAAAAGAAGAGGGCGCGGTGCCGCCTATGGGCCCCCAAAGATAAAAAAACCCTCCCGGGGCGAGAAAAGGTCCGGGGGGGCTTGAAAAAAGAAAAAAAAAAAAAAATTAAAAAAAAAAGGGTTATATTATAAAAAAAAACCCGAGTTTGCCATTTGGTTTTTTTTACAACTCTAATGTACATACATAGCAAGCGAGAATTGCAGGACCCACGCACGAATGAAGTGTCTGGACTGCGTGTTGTCGGGGTGGAAGAAGGTGGCGAGGTCGAGGCGGTTGTAGAAGTCGACGTGGAGCTTCTTGTGCTTGTGGTTGACCAGCACGTTCGTGTAGTCGGGCAGGAAGAAGAAGGTCGAGGCCGCTCCCACGCTGTGGGGCGTCGACTCGAAGCGACGCACCATCTCGGTGAGGCGTTTGCGATTCCTGGCCTTGCGCAGGTCGGGCGGCCGCATGACCAGCAGCTGCAGCTGCACGACGTCGGACCAGAGGTGCTTCTCTAGAGCGAGAAATAGGGTACTGCAGGCTGGCAAGTCTTCTTCTTTAGCTTCGACCCACCGGCGAGCACGGCGTACTTGTGCATGACCGAGCCGTCGATCACGACCTTCTGGGGTCCGACGTCGACCAGGATGGTCGCGCAGCCGTACAGGCCGAGGACGGCGTAAACGACGAAGAGCGCGAAGCTGCAGCACCTGCAGAGGTCGTGGACCAGCCAGGGCGCAGCCTCTCGCTCTAGCCATCCCGGGATCCCGTCCTCCCACTTTGAACCATTTGGAGCGACAGCTTTGGAATTTTCGCGTGTTTTGTCTTGAGTCTCGCGCTTTACACGTCGACAACAGTCGAGGCGACCCTCCCACTTGGAGCCGATGGCGACGCTGGCCGCGAAAAATGTGATCTGGTAGAGGAAGTCGATGGCCACGGCCACCGAGGTGAAGAGGCAAAAGTCGGCGACCGCAGGAGTGACCGACCACCAGTAGCCGACGCCTGCAGGTGCCCCCGCATTTCTCACTCGGAATTTCATCGTCCGTACCGAAGCAGACGACGTCCGTGATGGACGTGATGGTGATGGAGACGCCGCAGCCGCGCAACGCCTCGCCCAGTCGGTCCGACGTCGGTCTCCGGCAGCCGTCCGGGGCGCACTTGGCCGCGTGCCAAGCCGTCAGGATGAGAAAGGCGTCGTCCACGCCGATGGACAGCACGAGGAAGGGTGTGACCACCGTCACAGGGTTCATAGCGAGGCCCAGCCAGAACAGCAAGCCGAACGTCGTCACCAATGCCAGCGTCACGGACACCACGGCCAGAACGGCTTCTACGGGCTTGGACCTGAAACAGAAAAAGCGTATAAAGGAAGCAAATAAATGCGACATACAATCCAGCAGGGTGTATGTACCCTACCATACGTATAAACCCGACAGCGGTGCAGAAATATGTTTTGCAGTCAGTACCACCGAAAGAACGGTCCGCTCTGCAGTGGTCAGAATTCAAAGGTATATCTTGGTCGCATATACCGTAAATCTTCCAATAATAGTGCCCGGGGGTACTATACTTTCAACCATTGCCTTACCTGGGGGCACTATTGGGGGGCTCTATTGAAGGATTTACGGTAGGTGTCTTGTTCGATTTCTCCATGCTAATCAACACTCTCAATTGCAACACATGCTGGCATACGAAAGAAAACTACACACAGTAGCCAAGTGTTTCATGCCAAACCTCTCTGGATGATCGAAGGAAACGTTTGAGCAGACGACAAACAAAACCAGCAACGCCATCGTCGGGATCAGGTATGGCAGAGAGGTGTCCACGACCTCTTGCAGATGATGGACGAGCGCTTGACTGCTGAAGTTTTTTTTTCACAATTTGCTACGCAACAACAATGGCCGCAAAAGCAACGGTTAAATCGGATCTTGCTCACTCGTATGGCACAAACTCCAGGCCAAGAGTGCCGTCCAGCGACGGCCAGAAGCGGTAGAAGAATTCTTGAAATTGCGCCGCCGCTGCGTAAAGGGGCTCTTCGTCTTTGTGTACCAGTGGGAAGTGCAACGTCAGCATTCGAGCCTCACTAATCTGCTGGCCCTCTTTCAACGTGACGCCGTGCAACAGCTACAATTGTGACTTAATTTTCTTGTAATGTACCTATGCTCAACTGTGGCAAAACGCGTACTACTGAAATTGCAATGAAACAAGAAAAAAACACACCCTGCCAACTGCCAACTTTTGTCCGAGAACGTGCATGATCGGGTATGTGACGCGAATAGACGACGACAGTTTCCTCAGGCCCTCATCCGCGAGCAAAGGCCCCACTCGCATCAGCCAATCGTTGATGGTGAGCGCGCCGTTACAACCCTGCGAAATCAAAAAAAAATGTTGGACATTTTATTCTGTTGAAAAGGTAATTACGCAGAGATGCTTTTCATAGGAAATGTTTCGTCCGTTAATGGTCGTCGCAAACGATGCGACTTTGCGCTGCCAACGGTGCAGACGGGTGAACACTTCCTCATCCAAAATATTCGCTCCACGACCGTCCAGCGTCGGTCTAAATTGGTTTAAAATATTCCGGTTGTCTGGTTTATGGTGGATTATGTTTTTTTCCGCGAATTAATACCACTTACCTACCTGGTAACATACACCTGAAGAACATTGGAAGGCGCTTGGTATCGTGTAGGCCGTCTCCACTTGTTGCCTAAACGGTTTCCTTCAAGTTCTATGGGTTTTCTTTTTTTAGTGTAGCACAAGCAAATCCTCAAGACTCCGTTTTCCGCAAACGATTTAGTGTTGCATTTCAACTTCCAGGGTTTCCAAGAGTGAGTGAGTGACTGTCAAACAGCTAGCTTCATTTTCAGTTCAGTGAATCGTTCGGATTTAAAAAATTCGTTGAAATGTAAAAAGGGGGCACCCGCTCGTGTGGCGCGTCGCTTTCTCCTCCTCTTGCAGTCTTCCGCCGCGGTGGGGTCTCCTGCTTCATCCGGATAGCTTTCATCCTGCTTAAAGTCGTCGTACGGCTCAAGATCCTCTCCGGGGTCCAAGTACTCTTCTTCCGTCAGACAGTCGTTGTTCTTTGGTTGCGATTTCTTGGCGACAACGGCGAGAGAAGGGGTGTTCGGAGCCGCGGAAACGAACTCGACGAAAGTGGGCAGCTCGGCCAGCGACGGTGCGGATCGGGGCACGAACAGCTCGAAGGGGTCTGTGTTGACCACCACCTAAGCAAAGATGTCGGCTGGTGCACACCACAGTATACCTACATATGATGTACACACGAGTTTTTGTCGAAGCAACCCGGTAGTAGGTCGCTTAAGCAAAAGAGTGAAACTGAAGCAGCCACTACTAGTCGTTTAGAGTGTTTATTTAGGTTAGAGTACTTATGTATTTATTTGGCATTGTCTGCCGCCTCCATCTCAACAAATGGACGTAAAAACGTTAGAGTTTGCTTCATTTGCTGGTTCTTTTACAGTCGCCATAAGCTCACGTGCGTGAATCCATAGCCGAAAGCGGCCGAGATGACGATCGGCAGAGTGAACACCAGCCAACAAATCGGCTGGGTGCCAATAGACTTGCCGAGGAGGTAAAAGCCGCGCCCCAACCATCTGTGCGTCTTGAGACTGCGCAGCCACATTTGAAAACGTTTCTACGCTCGCTTTGTAATGCGTGCGCCACGCAAGGCAGTCGCGCCGGCCACCGACCAACGCACACGCGGACGCGCGGGCGCACTAAACTGCGTACGCGAACGCACAAACACGCACTGAGAAGCGACACGTCAGAAGGGAGGACCGGAATTGACACTTGCGTTTTTCCACATCGCTCATTGCGCCCCGTGAGCGCATGCAGAATCAACGCGTAACGTTTGTGTGTGCACGTCAAAAGGACTGAACGCGCGACGAGCAAGAAAGTGGAAGTTTCTGAATTATTACCTGTTGACGCAGTAAGATTGCGCCGAGAGTTACATTACATGATGTGTGGCTGCCCTCGACATCACGTTGCATGCCCCTCTTTTACGACTATACAAGCTACATTCAGCGAACTCATTCACTGCCTTCTGAGAGCGCCATCTTCTGAGTGTCTTCTACGCATCACGCAGGCTCGCGTGCGCACGCACCGATGCTTCTCCATGACGCTTCTCGGGTTCTGAGTGCAGCAGCAGGGCGCTTTGCATAAAACGGCGCTGCACGGATTGTTCGGCGGCTGGCGACGCGATTGTCATGCGCGTGAAACGCGTGGTATAAAACAGCCGCCTTTCGGCGGAAAGGTATTTTATGCCTGGCACATCGTCCGCACTTGCTACCGATTTCCTTCGATATGATCGGGCTTATAGTGTTTGTCGTATGTGTGGTTAGCAGGTTCGCCAACCACGTGGAAGCAACAGCCGCAATAAACATGACAGGTGCGCTCAGCTTGTTTTTTGATATCACGTCTTGACTGTTTTTGACTTTGATACCGTAAATCCTACAATGGTGCCCCTCTCTCCATTAATGTGGGCCAGTAGTATCACACCGGCGTTCTTCACCCGCGAGGAAAGGTGGGTCGCACGCCTGCCACGGATTTCGGGCCGAAGCCCCAGAACCGCCAGACACCTCCAAAACTTTCCTTTAAAACTTTATTTTTGACGACAACGTACCGACACAGCACAATGGCCGTAAACTGGATCGCAAGATCACAGGCGGCGCCGTACAGTGGGCGTTGTTCTGCCGCGAGGCAAGGTGGGCCCCCACCTGGCACTGATTTTTGGCCGAAGCTACATGGAACAGCCAGAAACCGGAGCTGTGGTGTAAACCCTTTGCCGAATGGGGTTTCCGTGGTTTTCACCCAGGAAGGAATCGAACCCCGACCTCGCGGTCAGGGATCCAACGCCTTGCGGACTACGCCACGAATAAATAAGACCGTGCAGCCATTGACCGAGGGAATTAGTCAGTCTGCGAGCGTGGTGCGATTTGCACCCCCAGACCACGAGTGCGCCGATTCGACGCCTTGTACCACTCAGCCGCTGCCCCCTCTCTCAATTTGGACGTTTAGACATTGTCAACAGGTCGGAGCTTGTCGCGGAGAGCGCTTTGTTCGCCGCCTTGGGCCAACGCCGCATTGACAACTACATCTCAAAGATGCGATCGGTCCTGGAGGCGAACTGCTCAGAGGAGATGCTCAACGCCTACGTGGTCACGTGGAAGCTCATGATCAGCGTCTGCGGCGATGCAGACACGGCTGAAGAATGCGACCGAGCGTGAGCACGCACTCACGCACGCACGCACGCACGCACGCACGCACGCACGCACGCACGCACGCACGCACGCACGCACGCACGCACGCACGCACGCACGCACGCACGCACGCACGCACGCACGCACGCACGCACGCACGCACGCACGCACGCACGCACGCACGCACGCACGCACGCACGCACGCACGCACGCACGCACGCACGCACGCACGCAGGCACGCACGCACGCACGCACCCATGCACGCACGCACCCATGCACGCACGAGCACGCACGCACACTTTCTCTCGAACACGAATGACACACTGTAATCAGGTTTTTCTTTACCACTCTTGCCCACTTCTTTCAGTCGTTGGAGCTGGAACGGTGCTTACACCGTAATGGAAACCGTCGACAAAGCGTGCTTCAAGGCTATGTTAGACATTGCCAAGAATCAAGCAGTTCAAGGTAACCTGTGTCATTAGGCGGGTCTTACAGTACTGTTGTTGTGCATGCGCGCATGCGTGCATGCTCGCGAGCACCTGGACGTGTGTGAGTGCTGGTGTGAATTACACGTATGTAATGTACACGTAATTACACGTACTATGTGCACGTATGCACAGTTAGTTCCACTGCCTGGCTCGGACAGTCAGCTGTTGCTGCGCGACACTTCAAACTGTAGGCCTCTATTCAAGAATCACTGACACGCCCACCCTTTTGGAAAATATAAGCTGCCAAGCGATTATCTATTTTTTTCTCACGGTTTCACGATATACAAATGCTATAACTTGTTACATAATAAATCTGAAGCATGTCAAAGGTTCTTTATTTGAGCTAGGGTACATGAGAGTCTGTGACCTATAACTGGCGGGTTGGAAGGACATCGAATGTTAGGTACACGTGTCAAAAGTTGTCCTGCGCTTTTTCCAGATATAACCGGATTCAAAGAATTATTCCAAGCGGTAAAGCGGCGCGTTGACACAAGCGCCAATTGGTATCTGAAGGAAGCAATGGGCCGAGTTGATAATTCGAGTCAATGTCGGAGCTTCTTCGACCGTGAACGCGTAAGCAGCACGCACGCACGCACGCACGCACGCACGCACGCACGCACGCACGCACGCACGCACGCACGCACGCACGCACGCACTTACGCACTCACGCTCGCACGCACGCCAGCACGCACGCACGCACGCACGCACGCACGCACGCACGCACGCACGCACGCACGCACGCACGCACGCACGCACGCAAGCACGCACGCACGCACGCACGCACGCACGCACGCACACCTAACCTGCGATCATTTAGGCAAACGCTGAAGAGGGACTGAGAAGCAGCGTAGCGATCATTTTCGCAGTTGCAGTTGCCCGCTACAAGCTAGCCGTCTATTGTTACGGTCCAACGAACGCTTGCGGTCTGCCCGTTGGCTGCGACGGCGGCGGTCTTATGACGGCCATCTACGACCCCCATCTTAAACGAACCGTCTGCCACTGCATAGTGGAGCAACGCACAGACCAGCAGCACTGAGAAGTTTTCGGACTCAATATAGCCACCAGAGTGGCAGAGGTGCAAGATGCAAAAAGAAGTGATCCGTCGATACTCCTAGACGGAAACTGGTTACGCATGCGAAATACAGATGCAGCTTCTGAGTCGCAAACCATACTGAGCTTGTAATTGTATACACTGTGGCACAAACGATAATTTTGGGTATGGCACGCTAAAGTGGTACAATCACAATTCTAACGTCAAAATGCTTCCAAAAAAAGCTGTTCGACTGAAAAAGTGCGCCCCAGGCAAAAAAATTGCAATTTTTGGTGTTGTGCGTGTTTGACAGAGAGTATTTGCCAGAGAGAGAGTATTTCCAGAGAGAGAGTATTTGCCAGAGAGAGAGAGTATTTTGACAGAGAGTATTTCCTCTTTAAATCCTTTAAATCCTTTGTCTTTTAGAAAATCCTTTAGAAAAATTATAGGGAGTGTGGTTGGGGGGGGGAGTGAGTTGGGCGTGATAACACCCTCTTTTGAATTCAAATGTGCTTCGACGCAATCATTTTTGACACCCCCAATTGAGCGGAGACTGAGTACATCTGTACATTCATGTAGGTTACATACCTCCATAGATGTAGATACCGGTAATGCCATACCTGTTACCTAATGTGTCTTTCCTAAGGAACCATTGCACAATTCGCAAATATTTCATGCTGCGAGTCAATCTTGGCAAAGCAGTGTCATCGCGCTGTCAAGCTTTCCCACCGCCTAGCACGCGGTGACACCTAAAAGTCAAGCTGTGTCACCTGTATACAATGTACGTGTGCTGCAATTCTGAGAGCGTGGCTGACTCGTCGTCGTGACAGCTTTTCTTTTCTTCGCGTCCGTTTACGACGTTTACTTTTGACGCAATGAGCGCGCACTGCGATTTCCTGGCGTGGGATTCCGAAGGCCAAGCTTTTCGGCTTTCCGTGCGTGGCCACCCACAACAAGAGACTCTTACACCATGAATCGTTGGATCACGACTGTGCCAGACGTTGTGCTTCGAGTTGTTAGTGCTTCGAGTTTCACTGGATAATGAGATATGAGCTCCCGAACCTTCAAAAAATGATTTTTTTTTAATATTTTTTTAATATTCTTTTGTCAAAGTAATCGGAATGAAACTTTGCAAGCATACGCTGTATACAATCAGAAATTAATCCCCCAAATGGATTCTTCCTAAATGCCCACAAGCTTGAGATCTGGAACACTTAGGCCCTGGACAACCAATCGAGAGGTCGCGGGTTCGACTCCCGCTGGCGTCTCTGCCATCTCCTGAAAACCAATCAATACTGCGTTAGCCCAGGGTCCTTTCCTGCTCCACCCATGTTGTTCCCATGACTCACCCTACATTTTTTTTAGTTTTTTTTAGTTTTTTCTTTTCACATGTTAGAATATTTTTGGCTGACTTTATCAAAGCAGTGAACATCAAGTGCTTTTGGGATGTGCACTCTCATGTGCAACCTCACAAGGCGCGCATGCACGCACGCACGCATGCACGCACGCACGCACGCACGCACGCACACACCGACGCACGCACGTACACACGCACGCACCGACGCACGCACGCACGCCCCTTCGTACCCCGTGCGTTGGTTTACGGTCCCTGTACTGTGTCGGTGCTTGCATCAATAAAAACATTGATTGATTGATTTGACGCACGCGCCGACGCACGTCCACACTCTCGCACGCACGCACCCACGCACGCACGTACGTCCGCACTCTCGCACGCACACACCGACGCACGCACGCACTCTCGCATGCACGCACTCTCGCACACACGCACGCACGCACCAACGCACGCACGCACCGACGCGCGTCCGCACTCTCGCACACACACACACGCACTGATGCACGTCCACACTCTCGCACGCACGCACGTCTGCACTCTCGCATGCACACACCGACGCACGCACGCACGCCCGCATTTTCGCACGCACGCACTCACGCACGCCGTAGTTGACCACCGCAGAGCTGGCCTGGCAGAGGGCCGCAGAGGTAGGACGCGTCCTCAACGAGCATGGTGGTGGCGTCCTCGTGGTCAGGCTTGGGGTAACGAGCGCGTCACGTGCCACTCGCTGGTCTTCAGCCCCTGATTCTGTCACTTGAGGAGTTGCAGCACGCCCTTGGTGTCCGAGACGTTGCCCAGGAAGGAAGGTGTTTGTAAAGAAATTCTACAGTTTTGAACCTGTACACTGTACACATTTTTTTATTTAATACGACGTTTCGGCTACGACACTCACGCCAGAGTCAGCAAGTGCCTATTTAGACATTATTTAGGTACACTTTTTTTCCTTCTGACACCCTTTCCCTTTTTCTTCAAATCTGCTTAACCCCAGAATGGTCTCGGACGCCCCCTCCCCACTTCAAAAAACCGGTTACATGTGGTACTGCGGTAGAGAAACTCACTCCCCTGGTGTGGGTGCCCCTTGTTGCATGCGAAATCAGTGCACGCGTGGTGCACATTTTGTACATGTCAATACGAAAAAACACTGCATTAAGGAAAAATTTGCAGGCAGCTGCAAAAAAGGGGAATATGTGACTTCCATAGACAGAAGTTGAGCTTGAAAAGAAAAGATGATATTCGCACATTGCTGAAGTCCACTTTGAAAAAGGATTGTATATGAGCATTGCAGTGGAGTCCACTTTGAAAAACGATTGTATAAGAGCATACAATGGTATGAACAATCAATTTGCTTGTCACATATTCGGCGTTTTTAGCGTGAGCTATTTTGGCATATTTCATTTTGGACAACAGTCATTCTAGCGACATCGCTGTTGCCCAGCTAAAAGTGACACACACCACTGCCCTACGCACGTTGCAGGTAGAACTAAAAACATTAAGTGCAACAGGATTCTTGCTGTGGTGTGGTATGTATTTCAATGCTGCTGATTACGGATTTTCGAAGGACAGGTAAACGAGAAGTTTCGGTATGGTAATGTAGATTGTGTTTGTAGAACAGCTCCTTAAATTATACCTGAATTGCCTGTTGTGTATACTCTCCATCCATTAACACAACAAATTTCTGAAACTGTGATACAAAAATCAGTTATCCAGATTCCAGCCAGACTGCACGTATGTTTGCAGAATAGAACAATGTGTAGGTATCGTAATTCGAACTGTGGTAGAATCAAAATATTTTATTCATTGGATCGTCATTTTCAACTTACAAAATATTTCGGTGTCTATGTATGTACGTGCGTCCGTGCGTGTGCACGCGCGTGTGAGTGCGTGTGTAGGTAGGTAATGCGCTTTTCCTGGTATGCTTAGTGCCACTGTATTCTGTCATCATGTAGCGAGCGCTAAAAACGCCGAATATGTGACAAGCAAATTGATTGTTCATACCATTGTATGCTCTTATACAATCGTTTTTCAAAGTGGACTCCACTGCAATGCTCTTATACAATCCTTTTTCAAAGTGGACTTCAGCAATGTGCGAATATCATCTTTTCTTTTCAAGCTCAACTTCTGTCTATGGAAGTCACATATTCCCCTTTTTTGCAGCTGCCTGCAAATTTTTCCTTAATAATAAATCTGAAGCATGTCAAAGGTTCTTTATTTGAGCTAGGGTACATGAGAGTCTGTGACCTACGGTATAACTGGCGGGTTGGAAGGACATCGAATGTTAGGTACACGTGTCAAAAGTTGTCCTGCGCTTTTTCCAGATATAACCGGCTTCAAAGAATTATTCCAAGCGGTAAAGCGGCGCGTTGACACAAGCGCCAATTGGTATCTGAAGGAAGCAATGGGCCGAGTTGATAATTCGAGTCAATGTCGGAGCTTCTTCGACCGTGAACGCGTAAGCAGCACGCACGCACGCACGCACGCACGCACGCACGCACGCACGCACGCACGCACGCACGCACGCACGCACGCACGCACGCACGCACGCACGCACGCACGCACGCACGCACGCACGCACGCACGCACGCACGCACGCACGCACGCACGCACGCACGCACGCACGCACGCACGCACGCACGCAAGCACGCACGCACGCACGCACGCACGCACGCACGCACGCACACCTAACCTGCGATCATTTAGGCAAACGCTGAAGAGGGACTGAGAAGCAGCGTAGCGATCATTTTCGCAGTTGCAGTTGCCCGCTACAAGCTAGCCGTCTATTGTTACGGCCCAACGAACGCTTGCGGTCTGCCCGTTGGCTGCGACGGCGGCGGTCTTATGACGGCCATCTACGACCCCCATCTTAAACGAACCGTCTGCCACTGCATAGTGGAGCAGCGCACAGACCAGCAGCACTGAGAAATTTTCGGACTCAGAGATGCCACCAGAGTGGCAGAGGTGCAAGATGCAAAAAAGAAGTGATCCGTCGATACTCCTAGACGGAACTGGTTACGCATGCGAAATACAGATGCAGCTTCTGAGCCGCAAACCATACTGAGCTTGTATACACTGTGGCACAAACGATAATTTTGGGTATGGTACGCTAAATTGGTACAAACACAATTCTAACGTCAAAATGCTTCCAAAAAAAGCTGTTCGACTGAAAAAGTGCGCCCCAGGTAAAAAATTGGAATTTTTGTTGTTGTGCGTGTTTGACAGAGAGTATTTGCATTCTTCCTCTTTAAATCCTTTAAATCCTTTGTCTTTTAGAAAATCCTTTAGAAAAATTATGGAGGTGTGGTTGGGGGGGGGGGGAGTGAGTTGGGACAATTGTGGGAGTGATAACACCCTCTTTCGAATTCAAAATGTGGTTCGACGCAACCATTTTTGGCACCCCCAATAGAGCGGAGACTGATATACTATGTAGTACATCTGAACATTCATGTAGAGTACCTCCATAGATGTAGATAATGCCATAACTGTTACGGTACCTACGCGTCTTTCCTATGGAATCCTTGCAAAATTCTCAAACACCTTATGCCATTCTGGGCAAGCCATGTCAGCGCGCTGTCAAGCTTCCCACCGCCTAGCACGCGGTGACACCTCAAAGTCAAGCTGTGTCACCTGTATACAATGTACCTACGTGTGCTGCAATTCTGAGAGCGTGGCTGACTCGTCGTCGTGACAGCTTTTCTTTTCTTCGCGTCCGTTTACGACGTTTACTTGTTGACGCAATGAGCGCGCACTGCGATTTCCTGGCGTGGGATTCCAAAGGAGATGTGCGCGTGGCCACCACCCACATCAAGAGACCATTACACCATGAATCGTTGGATCACGACTGTGGCAGACGTTGTGCTTCGACTTGTCACTGCCGTGAGGATCTACTGTTTTGTGTACACTGCAGACGCTGGCGTAAAAGCCATAATAAGCCTACAGGTGCTATAGGTTGAGTGTTGTCGACTTACTGCATCCCATCTCCAAGTTCCCTCCCCCCCCCCCAGTCTTACACTATGCAGCCACGTTCATTTTGCGTCAAATTGAGACGCTTAACTTGAAAAAACTGCAATCCCCTCCACAACAATGTTGCCTCTAGAATTCCATGCTGGATTCATACATAGTGGCACTCCGGGGTCATGCGGAGCGATTTACGGCATTTTCTCGAGACCATGATCAGATGAATTCGGCTTAACGCTAATCATCCAATAGTGCACCCGGTGCACTATTCCTTCAACCCTGGGGCACTATTGGAGGGTGGCACTATTGGATGGGGTCTATTGGAGGATTTACGGTATATGGGGCCAAGCAATGTGCGATTAGTCGTCGCATCTGTCTCATCTGTCCCATACACCCCGACTTCACCCTCTCTAGATCCTCTGCATCTTGGTGGTGATCTTCCTGCTGCAGGACGTGGAGGAGGACGTGGAGACGCGCATCCTAGGCGCCGTCCCGTCCGTCAAGTCCTTTTCGCTGCGCGTCCGCGACTGGGGCGTCTGCGACGTCAGTCGCGTCAATAACTACTGCCTGTGCGTATCCTTGGCATACGGTATTTGTTTATTCAAAAGAAAAATTGAACAGTGTTTCCAGGTGTGACGCTAAAACTTTTGCAGCAGACTGTGAAAAAACTTCACTTGTTTCAATATCTACTTTTTAAGTTCAATTCGTATTGACTAAACTGCAGTTTTAGTTGCTGTAAGTCATACGGCATTCGAGTCTTTTTATCGCAAAATTTAGGATCTACCTGCACCTTTTCCCCATAATCTCGTGCGGAATCATTGCCATTCTCCTGCTTTTGACGTCCGTCGCGAGGCTGCTCCCTGCTCCACTGTTTTACGTGGTACTCAATGATTTTTGTTGCGGTGCGATACAGTAATTTTTGATTAAGCACTTTTTCTGTTAAGCACGCAGCTTTCCTGCTAATATGCGCCATTCTCCTTCTGTTGGCCGCCGGCGTCGAATTCTACATGCAAGGCCTGGCCTGGTACCCTATGGACGTTTTTACGAGGCTTTGCGTTGCTGTGAATATTAAAATGAAGCTCTGAACTTGTAATTTCGACTTTTGTAAGAGGAAAATTCTCCGTAAAAGCGTCCTCTCTCACCACTCTCCCTAAAGACGGCGCTTCTGCCCCTTCCCGTACGATAATGCTCAGCAGTGCAGGTACACCATCAACATCACAGAGTGGCTCGTCGCTGCGGTACGTTCTTACAAGAGACCGCACCAAAATATACAGTACTAGACACATTAGGCTTCGGCACATTTTCCCACATTAGGCTGCTCCGTACAGAAATTCCTGTGTACGTACGGCGCATGTCTCAGCACCTTGAACACACTGCATGCCATCCGGATCGCACAACTTTTTCGTGAACGTGTGGGTGCACGTGCTGTGTGTGTGTGTGTGTGTGTGTCGCACGCTACGCATGCTCGATTTCCGTAGCCATAATCGTAGGCACCGTATGAGGCAGACTGTACAATGGAAGCACTCGACGAAATTGAGCACCCGGTATTACACCTGGTATACGATTGTACAGATTTTGGCCACTATCGCAGGCGTGTTGTGCCTCGCGTCCCTGGCTTTGGTCGTGCTCGAGAGAATTGCTTCTGAGGACAGGTATGTACCGTAAACCCTATAATTAGCCCCCCCTATAATTAGCCCCCCCCTATAATAATACACCCTCCCAAGACCACTTTGAGTTAATAAGCCCCCCCCCTATAATTACGCCCCCTCCCTAAATGAGCCATCGTCTAAAAGGCACATGTTTCCATGTCTGGGTGTATGTCTGGTCGCGTATGTGTATGTATGTACACGTATGTGCATGTGAGACTGTGTGAGAGTGTGTTAGAGTGTACCAACGTGTGTGCACAGCGCCTTTTCCCTTAAAAATCGCCTCCACGCGCCTTTTTGCCCACACATCTTCCCACTCATCGACACTTCCAGTTTATAAGCCCCCCCCCTATAATTAGCCCCCCCCCTATAATTATACACCCTCCTAGAGCTCGAACGAAAAAATTAGCCCCCGGGGGGCTAATTATAGGGTTTACGGTATCCAAGTCCAAAGCCATATCCATAAACAGGCCCGGTGAATACGCCAATAGTACCCCACCCCTCCCAGTAGTGCACCGGGTGTGGTGACGAAGGACGGATCAAAAGCTTAGTGGCCTGGGAGCAGTGTGTTGAAGGATTTCCCGGCACCGCGCGAATAGCGCGCAATTCCAAACTTTTTAGCGACAAAGTCACGAACGCTGCGGCAACGACGCCCAGGGACCACCCACTGGTAACGCGCAGCTCGCGCTGGCACACGCCTCCGTCGTCGACGCGGCCCACCAGCTACGTCAGGAACAGTCACGCTGTCGACTGATTGATTGATTGATACGACTTGATCGCTGGCCTTGACTCCAGCGACTTGCGCGCCTCAGAGTATACCCAATGAGCGATTCTGTCTGCTGTCCGCAGTGATTGGTGAATGATCAATCTGGTTTGTGATGAAGAAATGCTGTATAAGTGTTCGAGGCTGGCAGGTGTCAAATTGTGAATTTCTAATACTACAATCGTTTGCACCACTTGATCTCATAAAGTACGCAATGAGGTACGTGTACGTAAATGCAGAAAAAATGGCCAACCGAAAAGTGAATGGAGTGGGATGGGGCGTTGTGCGCTGACCCGTTTGCTTCTGCTCACACACAAATCGCATTGAGCCGTACGCTCTTTAAAAAGTGGTCAAGAAAAATGCCGTAGGCGCGGTTGAACAACTTTGTGGGGACGCCGTCGTCAGGTGTTCGCCGCCAGGTCGGATTGCTTCCGCTTGCGACTCCGTCACGTCACGTTCCTTCTTTCTATTCAGATTCTCCCGTTTTCCACACCCCCGCCCCCTTTTCTGCCGTCCCCATTGCATATATCTCTCTCACACCCTACACACATCGACACATCTCGCACCCACCCCTCATCCTGACCAGACAGCTGTCAGCTGAGGCCTCCCTTCGCGCTAGTTTTATGACAAATTTCTGCATTGTGTGCCCGGCTTAGTCGGGGTGAGCGTCGGCGGCTGAACGATTGATGGGCCTCTTGCGTGCGCCCTTCCAATTGGATTCTCACGCCCGGGGACAGTTGAGAGTTGAATCCAATATGGCAGTGAAGGCCCTGCTCGCTGCATTGTTTTTGCGGGTGACATTCGCCTCGCTGGACGAACGAAACCTGTACCAGTATCTCATGGAGGAGAAGGCGTACCACAAACTGGAAAGACCCGTCAACGACAGTAACCAGGCGGTAGAGGTCCGTCTAGGCGTCGCGCTGCAGCAGCTCATCAACGTGGTACTGCAATCAATGTGTGCATACGTAACTTGTGTTGCGCTTGTGCGTCCACTTCAATTCAATTGCAGGACGAGAAGAATCAAATCGTCGAGGTGAACGCGGCCCTGCACTATGTGAGTTCTCATTTTCGCATTCAGTTGCATACGCACCGACCGACCGTAACACTGTAACACAACTGCTGCCTATGTGTAGCACTCCCTGTACGCAGACTTGGACCGATTATAATTTGGTGTGGAATCCAGAAAACTTTGGTGGAGTGCAGGACGTCCGATTTCAAGCAGAACAGGTCTGGAAGCCTGACGTGCTTCTCTACAACAGGTATAGATTGACTGAACCTACGACATCCGGTGGCATGTTCGTTCTTTCCTGTAACTACCTGTATAGAGAGCTTTACCACGCTATTGTCGGCGGTGCAAACACAACGTTCTCTTAGGTTTGCGAAGTATACTGCCTAGTGCCTAATCAACCTGCTATCACTTCACTGTGCAGACTTCGCGTCTTTCAGTGTCGATCCCAACTTCGACTCAACCTATCCAACGAACACGATAGTCCAGCACACCGGTAACGTGACCTGGATGCCGCCTGGCATCTTCAAGATCAGCTGCAAGATCAACATCAAATACTTTCCCTTTGATGAGCAGCTCTGTCACTTCAAGGTACTTGTAGCCGACTAAAAGATGGCCAGGCAAGCAGTCACGGACTGACAGTGACGGACGGACGAACGGACGGACGGACGGACGGACGGACGGACGGACGGACGGACGGACGGACGGACGGACGGACGGACGGTCGGACGGGCGGACGGACGGACGGACGGACGGACGGACGGACGGACGGACGGACGGACGGACGGACGGACGGACGGGCTGACGCGCGGGCGGGCGGGCGGACGGACGGACGGACGGACGGACGGACGGACGGACGGACGGACGGACGGACGGACGGACGGACGGACGGACGGACGGACGGACGGACGGACGGACGGACGGACGGACGGACGGACGGACGGACGGACGGACGGACGGACGGACGGACGGACGGACGGACGGACGGACGGACGGACGGACGGACGGACGGACGGACGGACGGACGGACGGACGGACGGACGGACGGACGGACGGACGGACGGACGGACGGACGGACGGACGGACGGACGGACGGACGGACCGGCGGACGGACGGACGGACGGACGGACGGACGGACGGACGGACGGACGGACGGACGGACGGACGGACGGACGCAAGGACGGATCTAGAGGGGGGCGAAAGGGGCGATCGCCCCCATAGCTGGGCAGACTGTCTGTGGAGCGGGCGGGTAGGCGAGGGGCGAAGGGTGGGCAGGTAGGCGCGGGGCGAAGAGCACACATGAGCAGGCAGACGACAGGGAGTTTTAGCAGATGCCTCTACCTGTTTTCTTTAGATTAACCCAACCATATGCGCAAAAATTTTGCCTGCGGCGCTGTGGTAAGCGAACAGGTCACCCTGAGACTAAAGAATTTCTGGGCAGGATATAGGATTCCCTTAGGTTGACGCTCCCATAAGCGAAAAAATTGGCCTGCAGCGTTGTAGTGAGGCATTGAGACCGCAACTCACCCTTGGGCAAGGTAGTACCGTATTTTACTCTTAGTGAAGCAGGCCAAATTTCAGTCGGTATTACAGTCAGTTTTAAGGAAGAATGCCTTGAGAGTTGAGAGAGATAGAAATGGCAAAATTTTCGCCTGCGGCGCAGTTCATTTGGTAGAAAGCCGTGTACAATTTGTATTTCTTTCAGAACGTATGTGATGCAAAGCGGTGAAAATTTCGCCTGCGGCGCTTCTTTTGAATTAGGGAATCCGTTTTTCAACCCTCTTTCCAAAATAAATTCCTGCAAAAATAAACTCGGGAAGCCGTTGCTGCTACCTAGGTCTAATTGTGATCGTCTGGGCTGGGTTCGTTCGCCCCCCTAGCCAAAAATTCTTAGATCCGCCCCTGGACGGACGGACGGACGGACAGACGGACGGACAAAGAATGGCTTACAGTTTGGCTCGTGGACATACGACAGTGGTCGCTTGGACCTCCGAGAAGGGGAAACGGGCTTCGACACCAGCGAATTTCTCCAGAACGGAGAGTGGGCGCTCGTCGGTGCGTATTTTTGCATAATCACACCGAAATAATTGCCTGCTGCCAGAATGTCCGTTCCCTTCAGCCGCCTGGGTGAAGCGCTTCGAGGTCGACTACGTCTGCTGTCCAGACCCCTATGTCGACTTGAAGTTCTTCATTCGCCTGAGAAGACGCACCCTGTACTACGGTTTCAATCTCGTCATGCCCTGCATCCTTGTGACCCTGATGACCCTGCTCGGCTTCACGCTGCCTCCCGACGCCGGAGAGAAGATCACGCTGCGTATGTATCGTATTTTTTAAGTATAATGTATAATTGTTAAGTGTAATGTGTTTTTTAAGTGCCAAGCGTACTGTATGTACATCTTGAACAACTTTTGACAGGCCTGCTAATTAGCGCGTTTACGGCCAATAAATAAATAAATGATTTCAGAGATCACTGTCCTCCTCTCGATCTGCTTCTTCCTCAGCATCGTCTCCGAAATGACGCCTGCGACATCCGAAGCTGTGCCCCTGTTAGGTCGTTTAACCTTAGGCTGTGTGGAGTGGAGCTAAGGTCTTGTTATGCAGGCAGTTCCGTTTTAGGCATCTTCTTCTCGTGTTGCCTGGTTGTCGTGACCGCCAGCACGGTGTTCACCGTGTACGTGCTGAATTTGCACTTCAGAAAACCGGAAACGCATCGGATGAGTCACTTTGTGAGTCAGTCACAGTTCTTTTCCACACACGCAATCGAATTATTGTTCTGGTACAAATACACTTCAGCAACGAAATAGACTGCAATGCGTGTTCTAAGCCCGTTTCATGCCAACCAGACAAACTAACGTAGGTACACTCGTGGCAAAGCCTCGCATTCCAGACGAGGTGCGTCATGCTCCACTGGATTCCCTGGCTGGTGCGCATGAGCCGGCCCGAGCACGAGCTCAGCTGGCAGAGTCTGCCCAACCCCTTCCTGGGTTCCGCGGGACGGTTCGCCTTGTCCAAGAGGCGTCGACGGCTGAACAAGGCCAAGAACGTGTCGCACAGCGAGAGTCTCATGAGAAACGTCAGAGCCAATGAGAACGGCAAAAGCGCCGACACGACAGAGCATGACCAGCCGATGAATGACTGGGAGGTGGGCACGCACGCACGCACGCACGCACGCGCGCACGCACGTACGCACGCACGCACGCACGCAAACACGCACGCACGCACGCACGCACGCGCGCACGTACGCACGCACGCACGCACGCACGCCAAGCACGCACTCACGCACGCCAAGCACGCACGCACGCACGCACGCACCCACCCATGCACGCACGCGCTTCCAGTATGAATTGTAGATGGTTTTGTTCAGCTGGACGCAAAAATTGGTGCGGATTTCAAGAAACTTGGCAACGACCTAATGGCGCATCAAATGCACGTCGACTCAAGCCAGCAGGCGCAGCTGCTGCTTATGCAGAGGATCTGTAACGAGTTGAAGGTTGGTGGGCGGCGCTTTGCACTGCGCTGCTGCTGCTAGGTTGTGCTTGGCAGTGGTTTTGAGTGTACTGTAGTTGGTGGCGTGTAGAGTGCATGCACAAGTCTAGTCTATAGTTTATGCGTATGTATACATGTATTACCGTATCTACCGTAAATCCTTTAATAACCCCCCCCCCTCCAATAGTGCCCCAGCCAATAGTGCCCCCGGGGATAAGAGCTATGTTATGCCATGTGCCTTTTATGGGCAAAAATAAAGTGGTAGGTACATTTATATCGTGTGACATATACACACTACTACTAACCAATAATAGCACGTTTCAGCAACTATTAACGGTAAATCAACCATTAAATGCGTCAAAAGTAATCAAGAGCACTGTAGAATCGGCAGTTTTAACAGCGAAATGAGCATTACCATTCATTCAAAATTATTAAGTTTAGAAGTATAGAAGCACCCCCCCCCCTCCAATAGTGCCCCCGGGTAAGGAGAGGTTGAAATAATAGTGCCCGGGGGCACTATTGGAGGATTTACGGTATTTGATCACCAAGTGACATTCTAATTGTAGTTCATTACGAGACGCATGGTAGAGGAGGACGACCAAGAGGAGGCAAGAAACGACTGGCAGTTCGCCGCCATGGTAAACCGGTTTGGGAATCACTTTAGACACTCGTTCCGCACTACATGTACTACTATACAACACACACGCACACGCACGCACACACACACACATACACACACACACACACACACGCACACACGCACACACACACACACACACACACACACACACACTCGCTCGCTGTGCTTCGCCTTTGTGCCTTGGTACCTGTCGTACACCGTGCTTCGACGAATAAAAAAACAAACAAACACACACACACACACACGCACAGAGTATGCTTACACCGTATGTATGGTATATATTGGTAATTTGCAGTATTGGTACCGTATTTGCAGTCTGCTACTGCTGCTTACAACTGTTTCATCTAGGCAGTGGATCGACTGTGCTTCTGGGTCTTTTCCGTTTTCATAGCAGCCATGACTCTCTCTATCGCCATGTCTGCACCTTACTTGGTCGCCTGACGACCCGAGGACTGGGCACGTATTCATGCAAGCGAGATAAATACCCCTGATACATTTTACTGTGTCTCCTTCCGTTCCCGACGCCTGTTCTGTACACTGGATTGGTTGTCAAATGATTGTCTACAAATAGAGAGCGACAAACCACGCGGCCCCGCGTCGAGGGAATCCTCCTCTTCTCCATGCGTTGACCGTGCGTTGCACTTCAGACGCCCAGCATTCCTTCCAACGATGCACATGTTTGCTGTAGCAGTTTGCGTAACGGGAACACAGTTACTGCAACGCATCGTACGCTACCTGCACTTATCTGCTCGTCTAAACGACACGAACACGGTCATTGTGTCTCGTTCGGTCCCCACAACGCGCGTGACCGTCTAGCTGGCTCTCAAATTCTCAGAGTGTACGGAACTTGTAAAACCGCGCGGTGGTTACGCCAAGGCGGCCGCGGCAACTTGGGTTCTCGTAATTCCAGCGGCCGTTCCAGCAACCCGCAACCGCTACGCTTAAGACGTAAGATAATACGAGAAGTCGCCAATACAGCTACACACGTACTACACGTTGAGCAGCGGTAACGTTGACACAACGGCATAAAAACTGCACAAGCGACAGCGATGAAGTGCCTACTGCTGCTCGCACTGATCTGTTGCGACATTCTGACTGGGACTGATGGATGCAGACCCTCCCCAGGGCCCTCCAATCCAAAGAAGCCGCCAACAATTGGTTAGTCGTCAAAAACGCACGATGTCACATCACATGTATAAAGCCAGTTCACACGTGTTGGGTCAAAAAATTCACAAACCGCATAGCTGCAAAAGTTGCATGCACTGTAGGGCGAACGTTGGCGCACCCAGCAAAAATAAGAATACGGTAAGGTCAAAAACCTACTGACTGTTTAGCAAGGAAAATCAATATTGAGATGAACTTACTCATTGCACTCGCAAATTCATATACAATTCGATTGTACTGCCGCTTGCATGTTTTATTACATGCCATGTGAAAGAGGTATGTTCGCTTTCGTGGTTATACACTCCATATGTCTATAGACGGTGACCATTTATTGATTGGCGGAGGATGGGGAGAGAAGCACAAGAGCCTCAAGGACATGTATGCGCTCGACATCAAGGTTTGTAGAGACCTTTGTCCCACACTTGCATACCTCGTGCAAGTGGAGTGCAGTCTACCGCGTAGTACCGTAAATGCCCCCCCACTTCCAACGAACGCCCTGGGCGTTCGTTTTTCAACCCACCCTGGGCGTTTATTGGAGGAGGCGTTCATTGGAGTGTGGTGGGGGGGGGGGCGGCGTTTATAAATTCAACCACTAAATAGCGTGGCAACAATGCTGTGCACCTGCAGACCCAATAATCGTATAAAAACTTGAAAATCATTCTGTTATTGGTGCAAGTCGCCTTCTGCAGCGGCTAAACAATAGCTGTTCTAGTGGGTACAAGCAATATACAAGACCCAAACATAGAATACTGCGTGGCAACACCTGTTTTGACAAGCATATCATTGCATAGCTGTGTTCTAAAAAAGCACGCCCTTTTGCGACCATTAGAGAATGGGCGTTTATTTCTTCAACCTACCTTCTACGCTGGGCGTTTGTTAGAAGGGGGGTGGTCGTGTTTATTGGAGGTGAGCGTTTTATGGAGGATTTACGATATGTCCAGTGTCTGCACCTTTCTGACTATAGTCAACGTACGCACAATCCGATCATTCCATCCATCAGAAATTCTACCGTTCTGATTTCGGTTAGGGTTTTCGGGTCGCTCAAATGTTGGTCATCGGCGCGCCCTCGTGGTCGGGGGTTCAACTCCCACCACGGTACGGCAGCCCTGACTCACTAAGCCGCTATAGGATTCACGCTTTTATTGGGTGGGTGAGGCGGCGGCCCATTCTTGCTGGTCAGGACAATTTGCTGCGGGGGTGGCACCTCACACCTACATACATGTTTAATTGTCTACGGCCTCGTGCGTGTCAAAGTTTCAAGTTTGAACGTCTATCTGCTGGATGCTGGGACACGCACTGACGCACTGTGCGTGACGCGCACTCTTTTCCCGCACAGACCGGCCAGCTGACCACCGTCTACAAGGACGCGCCATACTATCTTCATTTCGTCACCTACTCCAAGAACGGCCAGGTGTTGTTCAAGAGCGCCTATACCGATGGTCTGGATGGCAAGGGCAAAGTGAACAAAGGCTCCGTAATATATGACGGCAGCAACTGGAGCGGAGCGGTTGAGCCCAAGGCGGTGTACGAAAAGACGCAGCACATCACGTTCTTCAATGGCGCGCTCATGGGTTCGTCGCAATGTAGAACCTGCAACTGTCAGTCTGTCACCACACGGCCTGTTGTACAAGTATACCACCCGCATTTCGCCTTCGTACACTACTTATTGGTTGCAGGCTTCGGCAGAATTTAAAAAATTGATTCTCAATCTCAATAAATCGAAAAAACTCAATAATCGATGATTCAGGCGACAAGTACTACATGTGCAACCGGCCCAGTCGGGAGTCGCTCGAGATGCAGTGCTTCGCCTACGACTTTGCGCTCGGCTTGTGGGAGACAGTCTTTGAAGGGCCCGACAACCTACCTGCAAAATTGGACGTCTACAGCATGGTGGCCTATGGAGACAAGCTCTATCTCGTGGCACAGCACGCCGGCTCCATCATCTACTCCATGGCAACATTCGAGCCAAAGACCAAGCAATGGCAACTCATCGGCCAACTTCCATTCTACTCGTGAGCCAACCGCACCTTGCCGATCATTGGTCGCCAAAGTTATTTTGCTTTACTTAAAAAACTTATATTATTTTGCGAAAATCAAACCGTTCACTCTGCAAACACCGTGGAAACCGATTACGAATGCCGAGTGCATGTCCATTTCTCCACCTGTAGCACCAGTAATATCCCGCAGTCTTTAACAAACCCCCTCTTTGTCAGTGCGTATTCTTCGTCTTCCGAAAACCAGCTTGCAGTACAAAGTACTGGCCAACGTTGCTGTCCGCATCAACGAGCTTGCTAATGACCCCTCCTAACCTCCTTCCAGACTGTTCTTCAAGACGGTCGGGCTCCGCGCGGCAGACGGCAAAGACTATCTGATGAGCTGCGGCGCGTCGACCATGTACGTGACCGAGTGCTGGGTCTACGACCTGCGCAAGGGAGAGTGGGCCAAGGGACCCGCCATCTCGGACGACTCCCAGATCAACGACTTCAGTATGCTCAACTGCGCGGGAGACGTGCGTCATTTCAACTGGCAACGGGATGGCGTTCACGCACAGTGTAAATACGAACGGTGAAAAAGCAGCACGTATACAGTATAGCTTGCAATTACTTAGGTGTGTACAGTAGACTGACGCAATTTATGATGGTCATGAGAGACTGATGGTCAATCCACCAGCCTTTTGATCAGGTTTATCAAATTATCTGCACTACAGCACCTGAGCACACAATCATTGTTACAAGTGCACAAGCACGATAAAAATTCTCAGGTGTACGCAGTTGGGGGCGAAGCGATCGGCGAGGTGGATGGCGATACCCGAGATCATCGCCGAGAGCTGTTGAGCTCCATCTACGTGCTGGAGGCCTCCAAGTCGCCCTTGCGCTGGCGCAAGATGGACGCCCAGCTCCCAGTGGCCCGCCAAATAGCCATGGCGGTGTGCGTCGACAGCAAGAAGAACTAGTAGGGCGTCTGGAATGTGCATCTTGCCAAGATACAAGCGAGCAGCAATCCGAATGAAGCGGCACACGCATGATTATGGGCATAGGAAAGGCACTGATGGAATGGAGGCACAAGCAGCTGTATTCGCAAACAGTGCTGCGATGAGGAGCAACGCTTCTCCAACCTGACGCATCTACACTTGGCATAACAACACCACTGTCGAGCGGGAACTCGTCCCACTAGCCAGTACCATGGGTATTCCTCTCATGTGATGGCACCGGGCGACTACAAGTGCTTTTTTTGTTCATTGAAAGTAATTGAAAGGTGAATCGCCTGACGCTAATTGAAAGTATGTAACGCTAATTTATATACTTTTAATTAGCGTCCGCGAATAAGTGATCAGTGATCAGTGATGCTGAACGTAAAGAATCATCAAACAATTTGAGTTCCGCGTCTGGTTACAATTGCCTGTATCTAGTGTAGCTATGTATATACGGTGCCATCTGCAATGCAAATGTATAGCTTCTCAAGCCTTTACACACTCGGTCTTCTCCTCCAGCCACACCACTTTAACCATGCTTCGATGTCGCCGCAAATCTGCCCGATAATGACCATGCGTTGCCTATTGAGGCGACCCACAGCATACGCCAAAGGTTTACGTCGCTTCAGTAGCTTATTGCACGTAGGTACAATGTAGAAGTCGCCAGTTAGCGCAACGAGAACCAGCTACACCACTGCAACGTATCGTAGGCTAATAATCCTTGGCGCTCCTGTACTTATCTGCTTGTCGAAACGAGATCAACCGCCCACCGTCGCGTTCGTTCGGTTCCCACAACACGTGTGCCTCGCTCTCAAAGTTCTCAGAGTGCATGCACACAACTCGTAAAAGCGTGCGCTCGTTACGCCAAGGCGAATGCGACAACGTCGCTTCTCAGCGGCTGTTCTAGTAACCGGCAACCGCGACGCTTAAAAAACGTAAGGGTCATACTATACACACGTTAAGCAGAGCGGTAGTGTTGACAAACGGCGTAAGAACTGCAGAAGCGAGACCGATGAAGTGCCTACTGCTGCTTGCACTCATCTGTTGCGGCATACCGCCTGAGACTGATGGATGCAGACCCTCCCCGGGGCCCTCCAATCCAAAGGAACCACCAACAATTGGTTAGTTGTCTCAACGCACGATGTCACATAAAGCCAGTTCACACATGTTGGGATCCAAAACTCACAAATCGCAAACTTGCAAGAGTTGCATACACTTTAAGCAGAAAACAAGAATACGGTAAGTAAAAAAACAGCAGTATTTAAGTGCTGGCTGTTTAGCAAAGAAAATCAACAATGAGATGTAGGTACATATACTCTACTCTTGCATTCGCAAATCATACACGATTCGATTGATGCACTGCAACTTGCATCATTTACAGTATCACATCACGCGTGAAACAGCATTGTGTGCATCTTTCGTGGAAATATACAATGCTTGTGTCTATAGACGGTGACCATTTATTGATTGGCGGAGGATGGGGAGAGAAGGACAAGAGCCTCAAAGACATGTATGCGCTCGACATCAAGGTTTGCAGAGATTTTGACTTTTGTTCTGAACTTGCATACATTGCATGCATGCATGCATGCATGCAGTCCGGTCTTCTACGGTGTAGGTCTAGTTTCTGCACCCTTTCGTTGCTCACCATGCCAATGCACAATCATCCCATCCAATCAGAAAATCTACCATTCTCGTTTTGGCTGGCTTGGGTCGCTCAATTGCGGGTCTAGGGCGTCGTCGTTTGGGCGCGCTCTCGGCTCGTGATCAGGAGTTCAACAACTACCACGGTAGCCCTGACTCGCTAAGCCCCTTACGTAAAGGATTCACACTTTCATTGCCTGGTTGCAGGGGCGGCCCATTCCTGCTAGTCAATACAGTTCGCTGCAGGGGTGGCACCTCACCTACATAAGCCTCTAGCACCTACTACACAAGAACGACGTATGGTACTGACTCTCCCAGCCTCTACATTGTATTTGCTTGCGGCCTTGTGTTGTGTCAAGATTTCAAGCTAACGCTTGCCTGCCGGATGCTTAAAAATAGCACATGCATGTACTCCCGTTGGGACGCGCACTGTTCTTCCACAGACCGGCCAGCTGACCACTGTCTACAAGGACGCACCATACTATCTTCACTTCGTCACCTACTCCAAGAATGGCCAGGTGCTGTTCAAAAGCGCCTACACTGATGGTCCGGATGGCAAGGGCATAGTCAACAAGGGTTCCGTTCTATTTGACGGCAGCGACTGGAGCGGCGCGGTCGACCCACAGGGAGTGTATGAAAAGTCGCAGCACATGAGGTTCTTCAACGGCGCTATGATGGGTTTGTACACAAAAAGACCTGTGACTGTCACCACACGGCGCTTTGCACAAGTACCTACAAGCCGCATTTTGCCTCGTCGTACTATAAATATAACTCATGGTTGCATAGTAGAACATTGGACTTACCGTGAGCAAGTAGTACTAAACTAATCGATAATTCACTAATCAATAATCGATGATTCAGGCGACAAGTACTACATGTGCAACCGGCCCAGTCGGGAGTCGCTCGAGATGCAGTGCTTCGCCTACGACTTCGCGCTCGGCCTGTGGGAGACGGTCTTTGAAGGGCCCGACAACTTACCCGCGAGATTGGATGTCTACAGCATGGTGGCTTATGGAGAGAAGCTCTATCTCGTGGCACAGCACGCCGGCTCCATCATCTACTCCATGGCAACGTTCGAGCCAAAGACCAAGCGATGGCAACTCATCGGCCAACTTCCGTTCTACTCGTGAGTCCACCGCCTGCCCCTTTTATTGGTCGCCAAACGTACCTTTTTTGCAACCAGCCAGCCCTTCTGTGTTACGCTCAATATACAGGTGAATATCGCAGTAATGAGCGCAAGGCTTGCGCGCTGCGCTCAAAGCACATGAATACAGTACAGAGGACTGTACGTAAACGTACAGCTTGCCAACGTTGCCGTCCACACTAACGAGCTTGCCAATGACCCCTCTCATCCTTCCAGACTGTTCTTCAAGACGGTTGGGCTCCGCGCGGCGGACGGCAAGGACTACCTGCTGAGCTGCGGCGCGTCGACCATGTACGTGACCGAGTGCTGGCTCTACGACCTGCGCAAGGGAGAGTGGGCCAAGGGACCCGCCATCTCGGACGACTCCCAGATCAACAACTTCAGCATGCTCAACTGCGCGGGAGACGTGCGTCATTTCAACTGACAATAACACCCTTTCTCAATCTTGGAAGACTCGATATAACAAGCACAAGCACAGTTAGCGCAAAATCGCTCAGGTGTACGCTGTTGGGGGCGAAGAAGTCGGCGAGACGGATGACAATCCCAGAGATCAACGCCGAGCGCTGCTGAGCTCCATCTACGTGCTGGAGGCCTCCAAGTCGCCCATGAGCTGGCGCAAGATGGACGACCAGCTCCCAGTGGCCCGCCAAATAGCCATGGCGGTGTGCGTCGGCAGCAAGAAGAACTAAAGAAAGGCGTTCAGACACCGGAATGTCCATCGTGCAACAATACAAGTGATGAGCAATCCGAATGAAGCGTCACGATTATGGGTAGGAAAGGCACTGATGGAATGGAGGCACAAGCAACTGTATTCGCAAACAGTGCTCCGATGAGGAGCAACGCTTCTCCAACCCGGCGCATCTACACTGTGAAGCGTGGCATGACAACACCACTGCCATCTGCATATCCAGTCATACCTGTAACTGGGGTGTAACCCTCCCCCACTATTTTTCCAACACTCACCCCCCCCAGAATTTCTTCAAAAGATTTTCACTCTGTGTAACACAAGAAAAGTGAGCAAATGTTGGTGCTGTTTTCAGTGCTTTTCAATGTTATATAAACATAAAACACCTAAATGACACCGTTTAAACCAATTTTGACCCATCTATGACCAAAAAGTAAAGTTAAAAAGCGGTCGACTACCCCGCCCCCTCTCCTCTCCAACCCACTCGGCCAGATCCGGTTACAGGTACAGTATGCATGCACTGACTTGTGTCCGTGGTGTAACTGTGTGCGTGGGGCGCGCACTGCAGAATAATTGTGCGTTGCGACTTTTTTGTAAGAAAGCGTAAACGCAAACCGAAAAAATGTGCACAGCTTCTCCGAAACGCTCATCGAGAACCTTTGAATAGGGAGACTACCAAGTACGAAGGTACCAAGTACGACTACCAAGTGCTGTGTTGTTTCTATTTTCACGCTTGGTCGCGGCTCACCTGTTGCTTTGTTATCTCGCTCTAGAACGCCCCCTTCTGCCACCCTCAACTGCAAGCGCTCATTGAATCCCCCGGACAACCCAGACGCCCGCGAAAGCTTTGGGGGGGAACAACGCCTATACAAAATGGCGGCTGCTGACAAATTCAAATTGGTCTATTTCAACGCTAGAGGGAGAGCGGAGCGCGCTCGGCTCATGTTCTTGCACAGTCGAACCGACTTTGAAGACGTCAGGGTGGATGAGGAGAAGGAGTGGACGGACTACAAGAAGACACATGCGCACGGTTAGGCGTTTCTCAGCTGCGCAAACTGCACTCCTTTCTTGTTGTTTCGATCAACGCCATGCACTGTTGCACTCTAGCACAACTTGCGTACACCCGCGTACACATTGTGTCGGCTGTAATGATGCCAAACGCAATTCAAACGGTCTGACAGTGCGCGACATACATATAAAAAAACACTCTTTATGTAGTAAGTGCCCCTTCAGACAGTGACAATTTCTATAGTGCCCTTTGCTCTATTCAATTGACGATTTTAAAACCACGGGTAGACTCATGTGTCCAACAATTCAATACACCGCAATTTCACGACCTCTTTGTCTACTCTGACCACCATCTTTGACTCTTTAGAAATCCCAATGGGTCAACTGCCAGTGCTAACGTTCAACGACAAGCATATTATCTGTCAAAGCGTGGCAATCGCCAGATTTGTTGGACAGAAATTGGGTAAACGAAACATTTGTGAAGGTTTCCTTACTGCAAGCAAACTGGGCAGAATAATATCACAGGCTATGGTGCCGCGAATGACCTCGACGCGGCACGGATGGACATGCTAGTCGAGGCGTTCAACAACGATCTGATGGAAGCGAAAGTGTTGCCCCTGATGGAGGCGAAAGTCTTTCTGCAGGATTCGAAACTAGAGGTTCTCCGAGGTCACAGTCACCCATTTGAAATCTCAACAAATGTTAACTCATTCACAGGCTAAGCTAAGAGCGGAAGCCGAATCGTTCGCGAAGCCATTTCTCGCGCGCTACGAGGAGATCCTCGCGACGAGCGAAAGTGGCTTTCTAGTCGGTGACAAGGTGAGTTGAGTCTCTCAGTGATTTGGCAATGATGGCAGTGATTGAGCGCTTTCTCATTTCATGAGCCTTTGAAAGATATAATTCATTCAGATTTCGTGGGCCGATTTCTTCATCGCCGAGGAGCTGGATCAGCTGGAGCACTACGACTTCTACCTTCCAAATCAGCTGGAGAGCTTCCCAAAACTCAAGCAGTTCATTAGGAACGTCATGAATCAGCCAAACCTCAAGGAATACATTGAAAATCGACCAGAAACTGCGTACTAACCTTCTCCTTTTTGGGTACTGAGGGACCTTTAGGGTAGACAATTGGGTAGACATGATTGTGATATCCTAATCCTATCGGAAATTCGACGGAAAAGTCATTTCCGTTTGAAAAATCTAGTTGTCAGAAAAACAAAGTTTGGGACAGGATCAAAAAGCAACTACAGCATACCACTACCACGTGTATAGCTCACACTTCTGTGCGTGTGCCACGCTCAATGCAGGAGCCAATGGCACACAAGTTGATGAGTTGTGCAAGGCCTCAGAACACCAACACGCACGACAAGTGTTGGGACAGTTTAGGAACTGACGAAACAAGCTTGAGACTTTTCACTGCACCGCGACCACCAACATCAGACGAGGGTGAAAAAATCCCTCGCTCTAATCAGTGGATGCAATCGAGCGCCGCCTCTGAACTCGCGAGTGTAACCGTTAGATCTCTTGTAGGAGTTGAGACGGAATCCTGCAAATGAAAACCATTCCAAAAAGAACACAACCTTGAGCAGTATGGTACGGTAATCCGAACACGCACCAATACGCTTGTAAAGACTGTTCAGTCGAAATCCGAGTCGTTTGGCTTGAGACGGCAGCTGCTCCAGAGTTTTCTGGTCGTCTATAATGGGTTTTTACTGTTGTATGTATGTATATGACACACACATATGTATGTATATGACACACCTATGTAATGAAGGACGGTAGTGCAAGACAATCTAGAGATACAGACAGGGCACACTACATCAAAATACGTATTTATACAAACTTAAGCACATACAGTGCATTATCTGCACAAAATATAGTCTGGCTGATCATTGCCAGCTTACACGAGAGCGCATTTCACGGGATTCAAGCTGTTGGGAAATGCGTTGTCTCAACGGCACTACACAATTACGTTTGCGAAGCAACAGCTCAAGCCCCTTACCTGCATACGTGCACCTCCGCAGATCGCAGTACAAACGATCGACCGATCTGTGCTACTGTATCATAATCATACGTATACACTACACACCCCTATCTTCCGTTGCAATGCCGCTGGCTCGTCCACTGAAGGCAGCGAGCACCGCCACACCCGCAATGGTCAACAGAAGCAGCTGTGTTGCCTTCATACTGTTGTGGCCTGCACACGCGTTTGGCGACCGTTGCACACCTTGCGAGTGAAGGAATGATACCACCCAGCGTTGCCTCTTCTAGGCATGGTAGAGCGGCAACAACTCGGTCGGCGGGGGCGGCGTCGAGGGAAATTAAGCGGCAAAATAGACTGCGGAGCCGTATATCGCAAGTCGCAACCATTTAGACAAACGCTGACTCCTCTTCGCCCATTATCGCAACTTTACGTAAAGTGTGCGCGTCATGCAGCGTCTATGCAGACGCGAGCAAATGGCGGCTGGAACAGCTATCATACGCCAGTAAGCGTAGGCTGCATAGTGGAGGCGCGCTGAAAGAATATGTGACGGGTCAAATGTGACGTCATGTGACACTCGTGACACTGGAGCGTCACCATGGGAAAATATACACACACACACACACAGCTTTAAAATCCTAAATCTCCAGCCTAAATGTAAACATCCAGCTCGTTTTCGGCGTGTGTCTGTGGAGTGTGGAACGACGAGGCTTCAAACTCGTAGATACAATTCCCAACCGTGCCATTATCAGCTCAAATTCAGTTAATCTTGCACAGCGCGGCAGGCAGGTGGTGGACACGGACACACGAATCACCGAAGAAAGACGCGACGCGAACCCCTCCCTCTTCGTAGTAGACAGTTCAGTTACCGGTCTAGTTTTTCACACGCACAAGCGGACGCGGACAAACGCACCGACTCGAGCCGTTTGAAACAACCACCTCCTCCTATACGCGACACGTTTGCCCGAGTCAAGGAATGCGAGACAAGGAAAATGCGAGCCAAATACACCAGTACAAAATCTCCTGCCAACCAACTGCAGTTCACCATACCAACCCCACTCCCCAACCCCCGCTCGAGTTTATATGTAGTCGGGGGTGGGGGCAATCACAAGGGGGGTGGGGGAGAGGGTGAAACCCGAGGGGGGTCGATAGCATGCTGCATTATCGTACTTCTGAGGCCAGCCTGGAATTTTGGACCAACAGCCCGAGTGGGCGTACCCAGGATTTCTGTCGAAGGGGGGGGGGCCGTGCCAGTCACGGTGCTTGCTTGGGGACGGCGAGCCTTTTACCAGCACGACCTGTGGGGGGGGGGGAGGGGGATAGCCTCGTCCCATGCGTATCCAAGTCAGCCGACGGCGAAGCCCCACGCCTCGATGTCGCGCACCACGAAGTCCTCGCGGGGCGAGAGCGGCGGGTTGTCAAAGGTGCGGCAGCGGCGGGTGCGGCCGTGATTGAGGTCGGCGTCGAGCCAGAGGCCGAAGTGCCCCTCTCCCGCGCCGATGCCCAGCGAGCGGGCCGACGCCTGCACGAAGAACATGTTCTCGCCCGTCCAGGGGAAGTGCTGCAGCTCCAGCGGCGACGCCGACGCGCCCCGGCTGGAAGCCGAGACCGGTTTGGCGCTGCACGGCTCTTCTGGAATCGACAAACAACTGGTTGTGAAGGAGAGCTACTGAGCTGGCTGGAGCAGGGGATCGCTTGAGAGAGGGAAATTGGTCTAAGAGGGGTAGGGGTAGCGTAGACACCTCCGCAACCACACACGGAACCGGGTTTTTGAAGTGGAGGGTATGAGACCCTTCTGGGGGGGGGGCGTGGGTACGCAGATTTAAAGAGGGAGGGGGTCCCAGAAGAAAAAAATGTACCTAAACAGGCACTTTTAATTTAAAAAATGCGTTAAAATAGGCTAGAAATAGCGTTGAGCTGTTTTAAGGTCAAAAAACAAAAAACACCAAAAAAAAACAACTGAAAGACACTACTTTTAACAATTGTAAACAAGTTGGAAAACTTCAGGAAAATTCTGGGGGGGGGGAAGCTGGGTAGGGCTAAATTCCGGCTGGGGGCCCACAACACACCCCCCCCCCAGTTACATGTATGTCCACAACCCCTCCAAACGACTACAGGAGTACACATGGACCCACTGCTGAACCCGCCATGTGCTAGCATTGGGCGGGCCTAAGTAACCCACCAGGCGCGCATGCACACGATTTGATTCTCCACACGGTTGCACAATTAAAAAAAAGTTGTTTTTTTTTAAGTTGGATTTTTTTAATTAAGGGGGGGGGGGAGAGCGGGCACAACACGGCCAATGCGCAAGTCGGCACAAATGTCCCCGGCCACTCACCGGCGTGGAATCGGAACAGCATGGACGCGTCGCCCCTTCCGTAGAAGTGGTCTTGGGGCAGGAGGGGTTCGCTGAGCACGGCGCCAAAGACGGCGCCGTAGAGGTCGCGGATGAGCAGGAGGACCGGGGAGCCGCTCTCCTCCCAGTCGGACATGCGCCGGTACAGGGTGCGCAGAGAGAAGCCGTCCTCGGTCGACCGATAGATGGGCAGCCAGGCGTAGGCCTGCGCCCGAGGGGGCAGCACCTGGGACAGGGTCGGAGCCGTCTGGACAGCGGGGTGGTCTCCTCTGGGAGCCGTATGTCCTGGCGGAACCAACCCCGGCGGCAGTGACAATTCCAGGGCCCGTTAGGGGAGCCAACCAGCCCTCCAGGATCGGGCTGACTGGCTCTCATCTCTCACAAGCAGCGGTCGATTGTGACCAGAAAGAGAGAGCCCCCCCCCCGATCATAGAAGCGGCCCAGACACACAAACAAACAAAAAGGGGGCGGCACCTCGACCAGCTGGCGAATCATCGCCTCGTCCAGCAGCTTCGATGCCGCCGAACCGTCGGGCAGGGGAAACTCGGCCGGTGAAAGGTCGCTGAGCGACAGCCGCCGACGCACCTCTTCCACGGTGACGATCTCCCACTCGCGGTTCAGCCAGCTGCCGCTCGTCACCGGCGGCTCGGCCGTCTCCCCAGCTGCAAGGCCAGCAAGCACTCGAGCTGCTTCGGTTGAAGCTTTCCTTTCCAACAGCAGCAGCACAGCAGCTAGCAGCACGCTCGAGGGAAGGGGGGGGGGTAGAAGTCCCCCAGTCGGAGGTCGACCCCACCCCCCCCCCCCCCGACCTTTTTTCTAGTGACTTCCAGTTCTAGTGACTTCCAGATCAGCCAGTCTAAGATGATTTTTTTACTTCTTTTACACAGCTCTTTTACCGTTACTTCGACTAAATGGTAGGCCCCACCCCACTTTGCACCCGGTTACACGCATGACAGGCGGACAGACAAGCAGACAGCTAGCTGTCCGCCAGGAAAGGCAAGCCGTAACAGCTGCCAATAAAATTCAGAAGGAAGACAAGGTGCGACGAGGCGACTCGCACTTGCACTTGCACTTGCCAGCACCAACTCACAGAGCGCGCTGTCGTTCCTCTCGTGGGCGTCCAGCACCAGAAAGCCTCCGCCGTGCGAGTTGTGGCGTCCTTCCGGCCGGACAGTGTCGTCGTCGCCGGCTGCGGGCGCCCTGACGCGATCCCCGTACTTGTCGGGCGTCCAGGTGAGCAGGAACTGATAGAGGCAGTCAGCGCGCTCCCGCGGCACAGCGTACCAGAACTCTCGCTTGAGCCGGTTGCCGAAGTGAGCGTCCGTGGCCACAGAGGAGGCCTCTGGAACGCACCGGGAAAGCAACGGTGCGATGACGACGACGATGATGGTTTCTTGTTGGATTAGGGCCAACGCTAGGAGGCCGTCAATGGCCCATATAGCACACCCTTCTCCAGGACGCCTTCCCCTGTCTAGAGCCGCATAATTGGCCAAAGACATGCGGAAGAACGCCATCTATATATAATCTAGGGCGGCGACGGCACGAGAAAATCCATCGAGAGGGAAGTCCTCGATCTAGCGGCTCCATCAAGAATCGAACCCAGGACCGTGCGCGCACGAGGCCGATACTCTACCACTACGCCACGCATGAGAAGCGCACCGGCGGCCTTCTGGCGGCGGCTCTTGCGTCGGCGACGTCTGAGTCGAATTCGTAGATAGAAAGGCAGGGGCGGACTGGAGGGCGAGCCGGAGCCGGAGGCGCCGCCGCTCAGGCCCAGCAGCTCGTCTACGGACTGGAAGAGCTCGGGACGCTCGTCCAGGTTCGTGGCGCACGTGAACCTGCATTTCCTGGTTCGTGCGTGCGTGCGTGCCGGTGCGTGCGTGCGTGCCGGTGCGTGCGTGTCGGTGCGTGCGTGTCGGTGCGTGCGTATGCGCGTGACGGTGCGTGCGTGCGTGCATGCCGGTGCGTGCCGGTGCGTGCCGGTGCGTGCGTGCGTGCCGGTGCGTGCGTGCGTGCGTGCCGGTGCGCGCGTGCGTGCCGGTGCGTGCGTGCGTGCGTGCCGGTGCGCGCGTGCGTGCCGGTGCGTGCGTGCGTGCCGGTGCGTGCGTGCGTGCGTGCCGGTGCGTGCGTGCCGGTGCGTGCGTGCCGGTGCGTGCGTGCATGCCTGCGTGCATGCCAGTACGTGCGTGCATGCCAGTCCGTGCGTGCGTGCCGGTGCGTGCGTGCGTGCCGGTGCGTGCCGGTGCGTGCGTGCGTGCCGGTGCCGGCACGCACAGGACTCGCTCTCGCTGCCTCTCTCGGTACTGCTGCGTCTTCTTCTTGAGCGACTCCAGGCGGGCCTGGTTCTCCTCGAGCTTTGCGGCCTCGGCGCGCGCCGACGGGCTCCGCCACCTGGCGGCGCCGTCCTTCCAGCTGTTCTTCCGAACGAGCGCTGAGGAGCCACACTCCTCTGCCCCGCCGCCCACGGTCGTCGACGAGACCTGCTCCGCTACGGTGGTCGTCAACTGACTGCCCATGTCCATGGCGGCCTTGGCGCCGCCGCCCAGCGTGTCTGAACCAACACTGAGAACCGGGTTTTTGAAGTGGGGGAGAGAAGGGTCGGAGACCATTCTGTGATGGGGTAAGCAGAGTTGAAGAGGGAGGGGGGCGTGTCAGAAGGGAAAAATGCACCTGAATTGTGTCTAATAGAGTTATTTACCTGTTTTGGGGTAAAAAAACATTGAAAAGGTGGAAAACTTCAGAAAATTCTGGGTGGGTGGCAACCCCCCCCCCCCCAGTTACATGTATGCTGAAGAGACGGTGGATGTGACTGACAAAATGACAATTGTCGATTCACTTTTACGTCGTGCAACCACTTGTGCAAGTCTCAACCAGTATTCCGCCACTCTCACAGTGGCAAAATTACAAAGGTCTTCTCCCCACCCCACCAATAGCTTGGCACAAAAGAACTGCCGCTCTGGTTGGGAGCCCAAGTGAGATTTTTAAACTTTATTTTTTAAAAAAAAAATAATTTTTATTTTTAAAAGCCTTTTAAATTTTAAAAAAATTTTTAAGCCTTAAAAGGCCACACCTAGCGGCTAGACTTTACTTGTAGCGCGCCTACGACCTAGTAAGCGCAATTGAAGGTGTAGAACAGCATTTGCTTTCAAGCGGGTTTAGAGAGCGCTGCCAGCACTTTTACACAAAATGTGCAACATTTCTCCACCATCTAATCGAAATTCCATAACCGAAACGCACCTGCAGCGGCTTTCGTGCCGGTAACGACGGCTCCAGACAGGGCGCCAGCACCCGTCGAAATTCCTGCATGAATTTCACGAATTTTCAAACTGGAAATCCAACAAAAAAAATATCCACCTTCCGCAACCGCCTCCGTGCCCGAGATGAGCGAGTCGGCCACCCGTTCGGCGCCCTCTTGCAGCGAGGCGGCTGTGGCGCTGAAAAATTTTCGTCAGGAAACTTTCTACGATTCGCACTGAAGGGCAAGAGAGGACGACAACAAACACAACTCGGGGTGGTCAGCATTGCAGCAGCATTGCAGTTGCGGGAGAACAAGAACAACAACGACAACCGTCAGAACGCAAGACAACCGGGATGGTGGTGCGGTGCGGTGTGTCCCAGAAGCGTGCAAGCGAGCTTCCCAGGGTGCCAAAAAGCCAGCAGTGGGTGGTGAGGACGCGAGGGCCAGTACATGATCATCTCCACCTAAGGGACAGCATCAGGGAGCGCCGCTTGCCGCGGGCCGGTGCGGCAGCAGCAGGTGCCCGGCGGTCGCTGAACAGCCGCCGACGTCTGGCCGTCTGGCTCTGGCTCCTGGGTTCGGTACCGCCGCCCCGCACTCGCGACAACAGTCTCCAGCCGCCGGAGCCGTCCACGGACGAGCCTCTGCTGTGTCACACAAACTTCGTCCGTAGCGCGCACTGCCACCGCAAAGGATGCAGCAACGCAAGAAGAGAGCCACCAGTGTGCTGAGCGTGGTGGAAGCGCCCCCTACGCGCGGTGGCGGCGTGGACCCCGCCGCCACCACCCAAACTCAAGAACACGCACGCTCGCTGGCGCACACGCACGCCAAAGGACTAGAGTTGAAAACTTGGAAGGTTCCGCCAGCAGCGGGAGTGACCGCCCACCTGTTCACCAGCGGAGCCTTGTCAGCTTCAGCAGCTGTCGACGGTGGCAGCGGCGAAGACGAGCTTGGTAACGGGTCCTCGGCTGCAACAGTCGCACTGCTGGCGGGCGGTTCCGTTGTCTGCCGAGCAGCCTGCTGTTGCGGAGTGTAGAGGGCGGGACTGGACCTCTCGCCCGTCAGGGAAGCAAAGTCGTTGTACAGGCCGATCGACACCAGCTCCTCCATGGGCGCCACCATGCCTGCACAGCGCATGCGTATGTGTGTCAGTGCCGGTGCGTGCCAGTGCGTACGTGCCCCTGCGTCCCAGAACGCGGTGCTGCCATACCTGTAACCGGGGGGGGGGGGGGGGGGTACCCCTCCCACACTATTTTTCCATCACCCATCCACCCACCTCCCCCCCCCCCCTCAACCCCCAGAATTTTCCCCAAGGGATTTTTAGCCTGTCCAACGCGATAAAGGTGAGTAAATGTTGGTGTATTTCAGTGCTTTTCGGCGTGACCGTGAAACAGTTACAAAATACAGTTTATACCCTATTTATACCCTTTTGACCAAAAAGTACCAGTATAACTCAAAGAATGTCCAGACACCCCCCCCAGAATTCGACCATTAGCCCCCCCCCCTCATTCTGCTAGACCCGGTTTCAGGTATGCGTGCTGCCCCACCGTAGACGTCCGCTCCGTTCTCCTTGACGAGCGGGTGCGTGACGTCGGGGTCGAACATGAGGCAGTTGGGCGTGACGAGCAGCGTGCCCGAGACGATGCCCTCGCACTCGGTGAACTGCTTGACCTTGAGCTTGAGGAAGCGCGCCAGGCACTCCTGGTCGAGCGGGTCCAGCGCTGCAGCCGCGGTCGTCGTCGCTGCACCGTCGTCGGCAACAGCTGGCGGCTCGACAGCTCCCCGAGAAGACGGCTGCTGCACGGCTGGCCGGGGAGCGGGCTGGGCGACGACGACAACTTCAGGCTGCAAGTCCAGCAAGGGCGCGCTCTCTGCTGTCGGTGAAGTGGGTGGAGACCGGACCGCGTAGCCGGGCACAGCGTGAATGCCATCGTCCGCTGCTGCTGCGACTTCTGCACGTCGTGAAAAACCGATTAATACACTTTTGCACATTTTTAATGAAGAAAAGTGACTGAATGAGTCTACAGATGAGTTGCTGGTTGAAACGGACCTGCCATTTCTGACCGACCTCTCCTCAGGCATGAGTGTTAGGCGATAGAGTGCAGCTCAGCTCCGCTCATCATACCATTCAATTCAAAATTTCAAATTATAAAATTTCCTTTTCTGTATGCAATGTTTTGACCAATTAATAGTCTTATCGCTCGATTCAGTGTAACACAACCATTTCACGACCGCTGACCGACCGCACGTGCCAACTCATGGATGCGTCATGAAACAGCGATTATCCGTACGACTGATAAGGGACACACGTGTATCGATGGCCGGGGGCGGCAGTGGTGACGCTTCCCGTACTGGCTTGGGCAGGAGAACGGGCCCGCTGGCGCTGCTACTGCCGGCTGCTGCTGCACTGCTGCCAGAGGGCGGCGGGATCTTGAGCTGCTGGCCGGGGAAGAGGGTGCGCGAGCCCAGCCGATTCGCTTTCGTCAACTCGGAGGGCGTGCAGTCGTGTCGAGCGGCGATCCGCTCAACCGTGTCGCCTCCAGTCACCTCGTACATCTCGGCTGGCTGCATTTGGGCGGGTTCAATGAAGGCCACAAGACAAGGGGTGGTGCAGAATCACTAGCGACAATTTATTCCAGGAATGGTGCACACGCGTGCACACCAACACGGCCAGCGAAAAAGTTGGCGGCTGGTTGGTCAAACGGCGACGACGCGTCAGAGGGACGACAGCGCTCTAATAATTGAAGCCAAAGCAGACGAGCGGCGGCCGCCGAGTCAGCTCGTCGACAGGCCTTGGTCGTCTGGTGATAAGGCCCAGTCAAGGCAAGGGCAGCCTCGCGACGCGGCGCTGGCAACGCTGGCGGCGCGGCCCTACTAAACTCCTCCTCGCTCGCCCGCCAGCGCCCCTCTCTCTAGGCCATAGCGGTGTCCAGACAGGGACATAACCGAGGCGCGAGCGAGCGAGCGCGGCCTCATGATGTGTCAATGAGCGCCACAGGAGCGAAAGTCGGTGGGGGACCGGCTGGCGCACTGTTGTTGCCGGTTGGGCCGCAAGGAGCGGCCGCCTAATGGCGTGCATAGCTGCCTGCCTCCCAACCACTCCCTTCCCACAGGCCAGCAGCGGACCCCACCCAGAAGGAAGCTCGTCCAGGGATTCAATTGAAGCTGCCTCCGTCCGACGGGCGGAGGAGGCGATGAGAAAATGTCTCCATCTACATCGAGTCGGCATCGATTGACGGCGCTGGCGGCGCCAATCAGGCCAGAACGGCCGCCAAACGGCCCCAGCCGCCTGGCGGACTGCGCCGCCAGCCAAGGACAAACAAATGTTCTCAAACTATCCGACAAAGCCAAGTCGCTGCTACCCCTTCCGACTACCCAGCGGACGTTATCGCGTCAAGCAGACTGCAGGCAACAACTGACGGAAGAAACGTCTGAAGGAAAGGTCTCACTCTCAAGTCTCCCCAACACACTTCAGTGGCGGATCCAGAGATTTTTTTCGGAGGGACGATTTAGCAAAAGGGGGAACCCTATTAAAATTTACAGATAATGTGCTGGGACATTTTGGCGATGTTTTGGGGCTTGGACACAGGGCACCCGATTGGTCCATAATTGGCGATTGCTGAGTAAGAATACATAAAATCGGCGCCCAGTGGCGTAGCCAGGATTTGGTTTCGGGAAGGGGCACAGATTTCCAACTTTTTAACAGGGCCCCCCCTGTTGCGTCGCAGGCAAAATTTTTGAGATTTTGAGCCACTTTCGAGCATTTGAACCTGTTTTGGGTTACTTTCAAGCATTTTGAACCTATTTTGGGCTACCTTCAAGCAATTTTTACCTATTTGGGCCACATTTGAGCAATTTCAACCTATTTTGAGCTACTTTCGAGCATTTTTAACCTTACAAGCGAGCTAAAATGCTTTCTCTCTCTTCTTTCGCCTGGGCATTTTGGCAACAGGGCTGTTGCATTGTTGCATTCGCCCTGTTACATTTTTTTGGCTTCACACCATCTCGGGGAGGGGTATACCCACCCCCCCCTACCCCTCCCCTTGGCTACGCCACTGTCGGCGCCGCAGGCGAAATTTTTCGATTTTTGACCACCTACGCGTATTTTTAAAAGTAGGTTCCCTATGCACGTTTCTTCTGCCACGGCCCAGCCCCCCCCCCCTTTGATTTCCGATTTCGTGAGGGGGGAATTCCCCCTCACCCTCCTGCCGCCGCTGACACAATTGACAAAAAGTGACGTGCATGACGCAATGCGAAGCAAATTGGGATGCAACGTAACGTTGGACAAAAAACAACTTATGGCGTTTGAAGACGCAACAGTCACAGCACTTAGAAAATGCTGGTCCACTTCTGTTGCTTTTCTGCAGAATTAGTTTTACCAACAAATACAGACGACCAGACGAACGCACACGAAGACGCGACGTAAACAGACAGACAACCTAAGTATCGTGTGCGCGTGCAGCAGACAAACAGGGAACGTTTATCCAAGCGGGCTATTTCCAAAAGACGCAACAGACGCAACAGACGCAACGGCTCAGGCTTAGGCTTCGCTTAGGCTTAGGCTTAGGCTTCTCTTAGGCTTAGGCGTAGGCTTAGGCTTTCGCTTAGGCTTAGGCTTAGGCTTTTGCTTAGGCTTAGGGTCTGTTGCGTCTGTTGCGTCTTTTGTGAATTGCCTCCAAGCGAGCAGAATAATATACACTTCGTTTTAGACATTTTCCTCTTTGAGCTGTCACATTACCAATTTCTGCCTATTTGGGCTGTATCGCATCTTTGTTTATTCAGGATGTACTGTAGAAGCTTCGGGCGGCACTATGGCGCTTATGCCGAACGCTAACGAATAACTTTGCTAACTAACTTACTTTGCTAACTTTGCGTCTTCTTTCTTCTGGGCTCTCTCTGGTATTTGCAATCTGGCATAACACCCTGTCTGTCGCATGTCTGTCGCATGTCGCATGCGTCTCTGACAGTAGTGTGTTCATTCTTTGACTGACTGACTGACCTGACTGTCAAGATGCAGAGCACGACAGCGAAGTGCCTCCCGACCCGGCGTGGCACCACCTGCGCGACGAAAGGCGTCGACTGAGTGCCTCTCTGCCACGCCAAGCCAGTAAAAAAAGTAGTGGTAGGCTTTGATGGTCAAACGTGCCCACCACCCGCACCACCGACATGCGGAACGTGTCGTACAACCGATTGCAGCCCGTTAAGCCAGCGAGACAGGCAGCATCATCGCACTGCAAGTAGCTCAAGCCCACACGGACGGACAAGGTTTCAGTCGTGAAGCTCGAACACGAAGACGCGCACGCACGCACGCACGCACGCACACCAGCGCGTGCACACTCACGGCCACGCAGGAGGACCAAAGAAACTGTGTGTACGTACACAAACACACAGAAACTAGGAAACATGACAACACGGGCAAAATCAAGAAGACATGAAACAAGAAAAGAAGATGGCAATAGATTGGAAAGCACAAGAAGGCAAAGAAGACAGAACAAAGAAGACTAAAAGAATACTCCCTTTGCCACGAACGCGATAATGAGTGGTACCGCCTCTACCGTACCCCCCGAACAAAAAAGACAGCCCAAATAAGTACAATGGAGCGGAAGTGACAGCCCAAAGAGGACAAATTTGTCAAGGTCAAGTCTATACTCAACACAGATCCGGACAAAAGTACGGGACAATATGCGCTAAATGATGCGCCCCTGCCAATTTGTTCAAAAAAAATTTGCATACGTTGTGTTGTACAGTATCTGCACTCAAAGGAGCGATGTGTGTGATGGGTGTTCCTTCGAAGTGTTTCACTGGAAGTTTTCTTAACATTTTCCTTAATGCTAGTAGGAAATAAAACAAGGAGGGTACTCCAGCCTGCGTTTGTTGGCAGCTGGAAATACACATTTGGGCGCTAGTCCAGTTTAGGCGTTCTAAAAAAAAATAGGCGTTCAAAAAAAAATTAAGCGTTCTACGAAACTTTAGGCGTTCTACAAAAAAACGCTTATTCTGGAACGGGCAGTTTCTATCTAATTTAGGCCATGGTTAGGCTTAGGCTTAGGCATTGCTTAGGCTTAGGCTTTGATTAGGCTTAGACTTAGACATTGCCTAGGCTTAGGCTCTGCTCAACCTCGCCTAAGCTGCTAGGCTAGCCACGCCCACACCCTTATCAAAGCCTAAGCAATGCATAAGCGTAAGCCTAAGCCTAACTATTAGGATCGTTCTGCAAATTTGCACAATTAAGTGAATCACACACCGCGACGGTTCATCAATATTCCGCTTGCATCCTGTCCTTGAATCTAGCATGCTTTTTGCGTGCAGGGGCGATATGCGCGTTGTTCACACACGAATAGGATGACACCTACAGTATATGCGATATACACAAAGCTATATGGCTGACGCATTTTTTAACACCTTAACCCTCGTTGTTGCGCCGAAACCAAGACGAGTTGTCATGAGAAGCGAATTACATATTCTTTTGAACACGAAACATCTGCGAAAGTGTTTAAAATGTAATACTGTACCGCGCAAAATTCAACTAATTTTTTCCAGAACGTGGTTGTCTTGTACAGCATCGTTCGCATTGTCCGTTTCGCAAGGGGGCCCGATTGAGCCAGTAGCCGAGCACTGCAAGAATACTCTCGAAATGTGATCAGTCGGGCCGCGCCTCTTTCGCATTCACACGCACACGCACGCGCTGCTTCGTCAGTCCATACTTGCGAGTTCGGCCGATGGTTATTCAATAGCGGCGCCCTGTTCCTAGTGGCCCTCAAGGAGCGTTCAAGGAGGTGGCCCTCTCAAAGAGGGAGCGCCGTCGGCGGGCGAGACAGCGGGCCGCGCACGCGCCCAGCGTCTATCAGCCTAATCTTGGGCAAATTTGCACAGCAGCCGGGCAGCATGCGAATGTTGACGCAGCACTAATGCAATCGGCAAGCACACACACACACACACACACACACACACAAGTACACAAACCACGCGCAGCGGTCGCACGCCAGCACCGCGCGACGCCAGTCCCTTCGTTTGCGCAACTCCGCGAGTGGAAATCACCGCCACTGCTTCTGGATCCGCTGACGGCGCTGGCGCAGCCGATTCGCTAAATATTGCGGTTCTCTGCGCAGCTGCGAACCCGGGCGTGTGGCTGCTTTCCGATGCGCGCGTACCCGTGCGCGCCAGCCGCTAGTGTGCGTTTGCACGTGCGCGTACGTGAGTATGCTGGTGTGCGTTCATGTCCGTGTGCTCGTTGGCGTTTTGGGTGCGTGCGTGCGTGCGTGCGTGCGTGCGTGCGTGCGTGCGTGCGTGCGTGCGTGCGTGCGTGCGTGCGTGCGTGCGTGCGTGCGTGCGTGCGTGCGTGCGTGCGTGCGTGCGTGCGTGCGTGCGTGCGTGCGTGCGTGCGTGCGCTCGTGTGTGCGTGCGCTCGTGCGTGCGTGCGCTTGTGCGCTCGTGTGTGCGTGCGCTCGTGCGTGCGTGCGTGCGTGCGTGCGTGCGTGCGTGCGTGCTTGCGTGCGTGCGTGCTTGCGTGCGTGCGTGCGTGCGTGCGTGCGTGCGTGCGTGCGTGCGTGCGTGCGTGCGTGCGTGCGTGCGTGCGTGCGTGCGTGCGTGCGTGCGTGCGTGCGTGCCTGCGTGCTTGCGTGCCTGCGTGCCTGCGTGCCTGCGTGCCTGCGTGCATGTCATGTAGGCGTTTGTGCGTTAGCCCGCTAGTATTTCCTGGGTTCTGCATTTCTCTCCCTCACTGCACGGCGTCTGCTCAGCACGCTCACTTGTTCAGCGCCTTATCTTTACTGGCTGCTTTCTGCCAGCGATGAAGGCACGTTCGGCTGTGTCACCACGGCGGTGTCGTAGCCCCACATTCTTGTAACATTTTCGCTCGGTCAAGCGGCGCCGACGTTTGCGTTGCTCGGCCAACCGTCCATGTCTCCGTCCCCCCCCCTTTTCGCTCCGAAATTCCTCGCGTTATTCCCAATAAATACCGTATGCCGCGGCTTTGTGCAGGCGGGTGATGGTGGAGGAAGGGGCGGGTGGGTGGGTCGGAGAAGGCTATAATGCTCGTCCGTCGCCGACTCTACGACGCGTCAATCATGCGCCGCGGCAATCGATCCAACGCAAACACAGTCGTCGTCGTCGTCGCCTCACGTTTCAGCGGCCTGGGTCTCGTCTGCGGCGGCGACGATGAAACCAATGCCTCTTCCATCATCGCTTTCCCCATTAGTCCGCTCCCGGAATCGATGCAGAGGGAGGAGGGGGGGAAGGGGAGTGGAACTCGTCGCTGGCCGGCGGACCTTATCACGCTGATAAGTGGCGGGGGGCTCGAGGGCGCAATATCGCCTCTGCAATACTCGCTATACGGTCCCCCGGTCGCTGCGACGACGACGACGAGCGCAGCTAACGACTCTCTCTCGGCCGCCCGCCCGCCCGCTCGTCGCACGCCCAGTCGTCTCGGCTTTCTTGGTGACAGTCGAGCGAGCGCGAGCGCGCGCGCGGGCGGACAGGTTAAGCAAACAGAGACGGCGAGCGAGCGCTTTGTAGGGCGGCGGCGCTTTCCGACGGGCGGGCGCAACGGGCCGCGCGGGGAGCTTGGCTTGGAGAGACGGGCGAGGGTGTGCCGCCGAACGTGGGCGCAGGCAGCAGCAGCAGCAGAACCGGATGTGGGCTGGCCCCGGAGGTGACTCAACGGAATTGGTGGGAGCGAGCGAGGGAAGGAGGCTAACGAACGGGGTACTGTAGCTCTCACACGTACGGTGGCGCCAGTCTTAATGGACTGCCGCGTCGTCGCCGTCGTGTTATTGTTGGACCTGGCGAAAACTGAAGGGGGCGGGGGGGGGGGGGTGGACAAAGGAACGCCGCCGCCTCCATCGTTCCCAGGGACGGCAGCGACCTACCGGCCGGCGGCCGCCAAAATTGTTTGCAAGCGCCGGGGCCCACCCAGGATAAGATGGAGTGGCGGGGGCCAGGGGACGTCAAGTGGACGCGACAGAAACCGGCCGTGGGAAGCCCGGCGCTCGCACCTGCGCGCCGAGATCGGCTTACGGTAGTCCACCGCGCACGCACGCACGCACACGCGCACAGCGTTCACAGAGATGAAGCACTAGGGCTCCCCCACGAGCATGAACCCCGCGAACGCCAGAAGGCGCGCAGGACTCAACAACTCGGCCGGAGGCGGACACTATCGTACGTGTCAAATATTTGCGGTTGCGCAAGGCCCACCGCAGATTACATATTTGCGTTTGGGGACGGCTTGCGCGCTCGCGGGCGCGCGATGGCCCGTGGTCGTGTGCCCGCGGCGGCGGCTGCTTGTCTGGAACAAACAAACCGAGACAAATTTCTCTCTCTCCCCCGCTCGTGCCGCATTCGTCTCGACACGCACTTTGCGGAGTTTCCTCGCTCGGTTGCAGTCGCGCGTCATCAAATCAATGACTACTATAGTACCAGTAGTGCCGATTGTAATCTAGGTAGTACGACTGTATGTGCTGCGCGCCCAGTCGGAGTGTTCGAAGACAGGGTGCGCGTTTGCGCGCCCAACCTGCTTTTTGCAGCAGGCATACCGTATGACTCTGTAAGAAGCCGCTGGCGCAACCGGGGTTACAGCACCTTCTGTTCAGGAGCTGGGACCGAAATCTGCAGCAGTCTGGTGCAGTCGGCTTCGTTGCAGAGCAGCTGTAGTATACTGCTGCGTCAAAATATCTGCTGCTGAGAATGTCTTGTGTTGTGGGAGCCACGCAGGGTCGAGGAAGTCCACACCCAAGACTGCCGACTCAACCTTGCTGGAGCCAGTTTCCCGGAGGAATTTCTCAAGTTTCTACGTCGTCGAATTATGTCGGCTTCACCGGCAACATCCTAAAGATTTTGACTCTACTTGTGGAATGTCCAATCAAAGGACCCGAAGTAGAACCCAAGTCCGCACATAAAGGTACAGTATACTATATAGCAAACGTTTCTGTCGCAGTCCCAGCCCTATTGCTCCCTGTTTCGATCGGTAAACACAAACCTGTGACATATGGAGCGTGAGAACGAGAGCGGAAGTTTTTTTAGAAGAATACCCCGTTTTCGACATTGGCAACTAGGTATGGGCACCCATTTTGCGCTACTCATCTTTTCTGACTTACCGTATGTTCCAAGTTTGCCGTCAGTCTTTGCAGCGTCAAAAATTGCAAACCGGCAGGACAAACAAAATGCTGTTGACCATGAGGCGCGAGGACAGACATCCCACCATTTGTCCGCCTGAGGCGTTCGACCTATACCGACCTATGCAGCGTTAACCTTCGATTCAGACTCGATCGACCACCCGCGGGGGGCGGGCTCTCATCGTGTCACCCACCGGGCAAGGCGCGACCGACAACGCATTGCACAATGCGCCGCAGGCGTCTTGTTCTCGTGCGAAGGGACAAACGACACCACCACCACCCCGCTCCACAGGTCGCGCCCAGGATTGTCACCGGCCCACTCCGTCCCTCCCACTTTAATGGGAACACAATGGCTCTCCTGACGCAATTAGAATGGACGCCCTGGCTTCCCCAGAGGCCCCCTGGGGTGGCCCCAGCGCCGGAATGGACGCAGGAGGTGTGATTTCTCTCGCCTCCCACCAACCCCGCGTCTAGAGGTTGGGCGGTGGCCACCCGAAGTGCGTGCGTGCGTGCGTGCCGGCGTGCTATGGTTTTCGCATAGCGCAAATATTGTCGGAAAACGGCAGAAGAAAAAGCGCACAGAAGACGTGTACGACAGCTATAGAGTTCATGCGACGCGCTCGACGCCTCCGCCTATCTGTGTGGTGTCCGCGCTTGCACAAACAACGGTCGACGACGACGACGCAACGCAAATATTTTCTCAATCAAAAGAAAGCGCGCCGCCTAATTCAAATATTTGATTAGTTGCGCTAAACAGACGATTGACACACACACACGCACGCCGCTGATATGATAACGCCGAGGAGTATATAAACGGCGACGCGGTCACACTCACATGCGAAACGGTGTGTCACTTTCCGTCTGACTGTTTCTCTTCCCAGCGCTCTTCGCACTCTTAGTTATTTTTAAAAATTCCAAAGAGAGAGCGATGCTTTCGCGCCCACGTATTGCTGCATGGAACCCGTGCGTCACAGTCGCGCGCCGCGTCGGAAAGCGAGGACGAACACACGTACACACGCACGCACGCACGGACCAACTGTACTGTACACAACGTCGTGTGAGTATTCGGCGGTGCCGATTGATGACGCTCTCGAATCTTCTTCCCGGATTTGGCACTGGCGTCGGTATGCGATTCTGCACGAGAGTTCTTCTCAGAGGTTGGCCGCTGCGCCTGGATGAGTGGAGGCGCTGTAGAGCGTGTGCTGTCCCGCTCCGAGTCCGTACGGCGCGTAGTCGTGCAGCGCCAACTGCGACTGCGCTGCCGCCGCCGCCGCAGCGGCGTGCTGTTGCTGCTGCTGTTGGTGGTGGTGCTGCTGCTGAGGCGCGAAGCCGTAGGCGCCGGCCGCGTAGTCGGCCGGCTTGATGACGGGGTCGATCAGATTCGTGATGGAGAAGTTGCTGGCCCCGCCCGCGGCGCCGAAGTCGGCCGCCGCGGAGCTGTACAGGCCGTGCGCGGCCGCGGCGCCCAGGTGGGGCAGACTGGACGCGAAGCCGCCCACCGTCGCCGCCGACGCCGCCTGCTGGCCGTACGCGCCGAACGAGGCGTACGGGTTCTGCGTGGCGGCCAGACTCGACTGGCCGACGATCACCGAAGCCTGGGAAATGTGCCGGTCTGACAGCGCGTTCCCGGAGACACCCCGCAAGATGCGACGACGCCTACCGGATAGGAGCCGGCCAGAGAGGAGGCGTCGTGGAGCTTGCTCGTCGTGATGATCGCCTGAGAGGGCGTGGAAGAGATGACGGCCGTGTGCTGCGCCAGCACTCCGGCGTCGTCGGCGCCGGCGCTCCCGCCGCCGCCGCCGACGAGCACGCCGCCGGCCGACGGCTCCGCGTCCCCGCCGCCGCCTCCCCCATCCATTGCTTCAGTCGCCGACACGGGCGACATCTTCAGCTCGTCGAACTCGTTCTTGATGCCAGCCAAGTCGGAGCTGGAGCTGCCTCCCTGGAAAACGAACATTTTCCCGTCATTTTTCGAAAGTTTTCTCACAACACAACAGACCTTGGACTTGCGCTCCTTGTCGGCGCGGCCGCGACACTTGAACCGCTTCTGTCGACGCAGATAGCAGCCGTTCTCGAACATGTTGCCGCACTCGCCGTGCAGCGTCCAGAAGGAGCCTTTGCCCGGCTTGTCGGGCGTCCTAGGCACCTTGACGAAGCAGTCGTTGAAGCTCAGCGAGTGCCGGATCGAGTTCTGCCACCTGAACGCCTCCGCGACTGCTCGGAAAGTTCCAGAAAACCGCTGGAAGGCGCCGACCCCGACCTCTGCTGGTTCTGCTTGTAGTAGGGAAAGACGTCCATGATGAACTGGTAGATCTCGCTGAGCGTCAGCATTTTCGTGGGACTGCGCTGGATGGCCATGGTGATGAGGGAGATGTAGCTGTAGGGCGGCTTGGCGTGCGGGTAGGTCCGGCGGTAGGCGTGCTTGCCCACCGCCGCCGCGGCCGCCGCGTCGGCGCTCAGCCTCAGCGCCGAGGACGAGCCGCTCGAGACAGCGCCCGCCGAGGTGGTCGGCGACAGCGGCGAGCCCGTCGACGCGGACGAGACGGCGGCCGCGCCGTAGGACATGCCCGCGTACGGGTTGTAGCTGTAGGGGTTGGCGATGCCGCCGGCCGCGGCCGCCGCGTACGCGTAGGGGTTGGCGGCCGCGGCGGCGGCAGCGGCGGCGGACGGCTGCGCGGCCGAGTAGTAGGCGGCCAGCTGGTCGTTGGCCTGGAACGCGTAGCCGGCGTGGCCCTGCTGCTGCTGTTGCTGCTGCTGTTGATGGTGCTGCTGGAGCAGCTGCTGCTGCTGGTGGTGGTGCTGGACGGCTTGGGCTTGGACTTGTTGCTGCTGTTGCTGCTGCTGCTGCTGGTCCATGAGCAGACTCGCGGCGGTGATGGTCGACGGAGGCGTGCAGACCCCGCGGGCCCCGGTGGGCGACGTATCTTGACGGCCGCCGCCGGCGCCGCCGCCGTCGGCCATGGAGGCGGTGGCGGCCGCGAGGGCGGCGGCCGCCGAGGCGGACGAGACGACGGCCAGAGGCGTCGAGGTGACGTCGACTGCCGGAGTGAGCATGACCTTGGGCGACCGGCCGCTTTTATCTCGAGCCGGCGACGACGCGCTCGCTGCTTGTGCAAATTTTCTTTGGCCGTGGAGTTCGAGGGGCTGGGCAGCGGGAGGGGCGCCTCTCTTTTATTAGTTTTGGCCGCGGTCGGAGCAAATAAACAAATATGTAATCAAACTCGTCCACGACGACGGCGGCGGCTGCGACGACACACGCACTCGCGGCGTCCCCAAGAAGAGAGAGAGAGTCGTCGGCCAAGGACAATGCCGGGAGCTAATCGGGCGCCGTCGAGCGTGTCAACAGAGTAGTGCGCCGGGGCTGATAAATTCCAAATTGGGCTCTTCGTGGAGCTGTTGACCCAGGCCACCACGCAGGGGATCGAGAGCGAGCGAGCGAGCGGGCGCGACTTCCAAAATGGCGACGCGCCGGCGGTGGGCGGTCGACCGGCGCGGCGGCGGCGTCGGCGACGGCTCTTGTTAGCTTAGTGGCGCCGGCTGACACGACGGCGACGACGCTGGAGCGCAAGAACAGGTAAAGCGAGACGACGACGACGACGACGGAGCGCGCTGGCGCGGCCTTCGTACTGTCGCCGGCCGGCTGCCTGAGCAAACACTCTGGGCGGACGGCCGAGGAAGGGGCGTGGCCCCAAGGGAGAGCCGGCCAATCAGCGCGCCCGCGTAAACGCTTCGGCCGGCCCCGCTTTTGTACGCCGCGTGCGGTTATGTGGGAGAGCTAGCGCGGGCGCGCCGCTGTGCTAGGCGGTGTCGCGACGCCAGCAGCTGGCCTGTCGTCGTATAACCGCGCCGACCGCAAGGCACCGATAGCGCGGAGGCGACCGGCAACGGGGTGGAGAATGGCAAGGAGAGGAGAGCGCTTTCTTTCTCAGCGGTCCGGTTTTGGAGGCTTTTTCTGCGCGTCGACGAAATGATAAGACGCCGAGGCACGCAGCGCGACCCAGACCGGACGTCGCGCGTTATCTTGACGCGCGCTCCGCTGCCGCCCGGTCCAGAATCGAAGAATGCCGCTTGCTTGAAGCTTCTACAGGCAATTCAGGAAGCGCCCCGACAATGCGCCCTCCATTAGCGCCAGCTCTCCGCCGTTCCGCATTCGCTCGAACGTCGACGTTCCTCGAGCAGCCATTACTCGCGGCTCAGCCCCTCCCTTTGTTCGGCGCTCAAGTACCGCCAATTACGCGACGCGGCGCCTAATTGCTCGATCGCGGTCGCGGCTGCGCGCCGTCGGTCGACCGGGGACGAGCGCGCGCGCTTGCGGTCTGGGGGAGGGCGCTTCCGCCTCGGCACGCGTACTCGTCGTCGTCGTCGTCTTATTTCCGTCGCGCGCCCGTCGCGCGCAAGGCGTCGCAAACAATACGACCACTTCCCACAGACGCGCGTGCGCGCCGCCGGTCGTGTGTCATCGCCGCGCACGCACGTCGCGTCATGAATTGACGAGCTCTGCTGGCGCGTGCGACGCTGAGGCGTTTATGGCGCGGCCCTAGGAAATGAGGATCGTTTTTGTCGCGCCGGCGCGCGCGGCGCATGAGAAGGTCGTCGTCGGCGCAGAGGTGTGAAAGGAGGGGCTCCGATTAGACATCGCGCTCTTGTTTGCCCACAGCACGCCCGCTGACCGCGGCCCAAAGGGGGAGGGGCGTTGCGTTTCCGACGACCGGTCGCGACGATCTCTTCGAATCCCCCCCCCCCCCCTAACGACAGCCGCCTAAATACCTAGCAAGCGAATGACTGTTCGTGTCGCCTCGCCTCAGAAAGCAGAGCAAGACGTGGCGGCGATGCGCTATGGTTTTCCGCGCACCGTTTCAACCAATCAAACGTAAACATTGCAGTACACAGTGTGATAAGACTGTAGACTTTGTCGTGGTGCGTCCGTGTGGTCGAGTTGACACAAGCAAGGCAAACACCCAAAGCAAACGAACCAGTAGTGAATGAAAAAGAATGAATGAATCCGTGTGCGTGCAACGCAAATCGCAGCTGATAGAGTAGCGTAAGCACAGGTGAATTGCCGAAGCTGCGGAATCATTGGAACCTATACTTGTGATACTCTCACTATAGCTTGGTGTGTCGGTCTGACAGCAACTACCATTAGTGAAGCAGAGCTGGTGAAAAGCGCAATCGCAGGACACATGGCAGACGCAAAGAGGCGTTGTTCACCAAAACCGGAAAGGAATTAAAACAAAAACCAATTACTTTTACCGTTCCATGACGCACCATTCCAATTATCACATTGAGAAACGTTCAACAACGACATGTCAGCCGTCTTTGGATTCCAAAAAAACGCTGATATACGCATGCAAATTCTTTCTGCCGGATTCTACCAGTATCATTGTACCTGTACTGTAGGTACAGCGCAGCGGTATGTAGTACCGTAAGCTCTGCTTTTCCTATCAAATACACAGGCACATACCGTAAACCCTATAATTAGCCCCCCCCTATAATTAGCCCCCCCCCCCTATAATAATACACCCTCCCAAGACCACTTTGAGTTAATAAGCCCCCCCCCTATAATTACGCCCCCTCCCTAAATGAACCATCGTCTAAAAGGCACATGTTTCCATGTCTGGGTGTATGTATGGTCGCGTATGTGTATGTATGTACACGTATGTGTATGTGAGAGTGTGTGAGAGTGTGTTAGAGTGTACCAACGTGTGTGCAGAGCGCCTTTTTCCCTTAAAAATCGCCTCCAAGCGCCCTTTCGCCCACACATCTTCCCACTCATCGACACTTCCAGTTTATAAGCCCCCCCTCCAATTAGCCCCCCCCCCTATAATTATAATACACCCTCCTAGAGCTCGAACGAAAAAATTAGCCCCCGGGGGGCTAATTATAGGGTTTACGGTATACAAGTCTCACGTTATAAGCAGCGCTGTTCTCTTCATCAATTCAAGACATTTAGATAATTTGATTTGAGTTTACGGTTATCTGCTTCTGATCGCTTCAAACTTCTACTGGTTGGCGTTGGTAGAGCGACTTCCGCAAAAAGCATAAAAAAGTGTAATTGCACCATGTATATTATGATGTATGTTGGCGCAGGTGTGTGCAGCTGACGAGAAGGTTACGCCCCCCCCCCCTAGAAAAAATTCCTGGATCCGCCCCTGTTCATCAGCAAAAAGATTGCTAGAATGAGAAGAGTACGCTTCGATGATGAAAAATCGAAGTCGCGCGACTGCAGCGGTTGCTTGCCGCACTACCCTGAGCTGCGCCGGCCGCTTGTTCGCGTACGAGCAGTGCACGCCTTCCACAGGTCGCCTAATTAGTGGCGTGGCTCGGGTAAATCGGCGGCGGCACTTGAGCGCAACAAAGGGAGGTGCTAAGCTGTGGTAGAGAAGACGTGTGGCCGAACAACACTTCCCAGCAATGCGTAGGTGTTCCCTTGGCTAGAGATCCGACACCCCCCGCCCCTCCCAGAACCCATCTCGAGCAGCAACAAGCGAGAACGCTGTTGACAGCTCAACTGCCGTCTTGCTGCTTGCGATGCGGTCGCTGCCATGCACTCCACCCAATCAGGACATGTTTCGTTGCCCCTTTTCCTGGGGCAGGGGTGGCTTTTTCGAGCGCGACACACCCTGTACATGAACATGACTTCTTAGAGACATTGTGGCTGTTTCCAGGAGGACATTGTAAACTGGTTCCTTTGTGCTTTTGAGCTTCCGTTGTGTTGCTCAAGTGTCCTTTGTGGTATGTCTCTTGGTAGGGAGTTGGCAGCGCAGAATCTCTGCCTTCTAAACGCAATCACGACCCCGTAGTACGATCGTGGGCCCTCATGCTTCACCAAGAAGTAGTTTGCATGCAGCCTTCTCTAGATACGGTAGTAAAAGTTTGGAAGCCCAATAAGCTTTCGATTGTACTTTTGTAACGTTCCTATTGTTCCTATTGTACTTTTCAAATCCGTTTGAACGGAATAACCTTTTGGGAGAACGGAGGGAAGCGTTGAAGGTGCAAACATTCTTGCGGGAAACAAGGCGTAGGAGAAGCACCGAAATGCTATTACCTTTTACCTTTTTCATTCACCGTGTGTTTATTCCCCCTGGTCGTTTGCTTGTTTTTCCCCCAACTATTCCGATGGCGACAATGTCAACTGTTTAGCACACGCTGTTCCGGTTGATCAAAATCCAAACAAAAATAGCTGATGTTGTTGCAGCCCCGCACCAACATATCTTTCTGCGCGTTGTGGCGTTTAGTCAAAATGTTTACATGCATGCAGCTGCTGGCGGACATCTTACACGCTAGCCGACCACAGAGCGTAATTCCACTGGCAAGCGCTATAAATACGAGAAATGGAAGAAAAACAGACCAACAAAGGTTGCACTTGCACAGCAGCGTTTTAACACAGTGGAATATCATCTCGGTGCGTCTCTTACACGAAAAGCCCCAATGTCTCCCGCCAAGAACGTTTGTTGTTCTCGCGGTTCCCACTGTTCCCGCCAAAAAGGCATTCAGTCTCGTACGAAAATTTCCCGCGCTTTTGGGCTATTTCCAAAATATGCAACCGATACAAGCACAACCGATACAAGGGATCACTGTAGCTTAGGCTTTAGCTTAGGCTTAGGCTTAGGCTTAGGCTTTTGCTTAGGCTTAGGCTTAGGCTTAGGCTTAGGCTTAGGAGGCGGGAACAATAATCCCTTGTATCGGTTGTGCTTGTATCGGTTGCATATTTTGGGAATTGCCCGCTTTTGTGGAATTCCGTAATAAAAACGCGTAAAAACCGGTTAGGGGTCGATTGTCCGCCGTTGCTCATATTTCCTATTTTGAGCGTTGATGCAACTCACGACCAACACAAGCCTAAGCCTAAGCAAAAGCCTAAGCCTAAGCTTAAACCTAAGCCTAGGTAAAAGCCTAAGCCTAAGCGAAAGCCAAAGCCTAAGCCTAAACCTAAGCCTAAGCTTAAAAAAGAAGTCTGTGCGGTTGCATAGTGCATGCATATTTTACTGAAGGCGGACAAAAGCTCTGTCACGTAAAAACCTGTCGCCTTCCAGTTTCACGCCGAAACATATCGCGAATTCTTTGAAAAAATGGTGGCCGTTCCCGAGAGCAGCGCGCAGGAGTCGGTTTCCGCTTGAGAATTTTGCGCATTTCGGCGTATTAAATGACGAAAATTGTCGAATTTGTAGGGTTGTCGAACCGCCGACCGCGGAGGAGTGCGCGCGGCTGCTGAGCGACGGCCGGAAGGCCTTTCTCGGCAAGGACTACTCGACTGCGGCCGAGAAGCTGGCCGACGCGTGCAAGGCGCAGTGCGTTTTGTTTTAAAAATAATTAAAAAAAAATAAAAAATAAATTTGTGGCAGCGTGGAGTTGTACGGCGAGTTGGGCGCCGAGTGCTTCCCGCCCTACTTTGAGTACGGGCGCGTGCTGCTGACGCTCAGTCGCATGGAAGAGGGAGTGCTGGGCAACGCGCTCCAGGGAGGTGCGTGCGTGCGTGCGTGCGTGCGCGTCTGCACCCACACACGTACTCTGCAAAAGGCGTGTGCACTGTCAGGGACGAAACACGCGCACACCGCACACACACGCGCGCGCACGCGCGCGCGCGCGCACACACACACACACACACACACACACACACACACACACACACACACACACACACACACACACACAGACACACACATAGAGAGGCCACGTCGGCCACTCACACCAGTCTGACAAGTGCCATGCTGCGGGTTGCAGCAGGGAATCGCGCGCCCCTTGCAGTCAACGTGGACGCTGCCGCCAGCGCCGACACTTCTGCCGAGGAGGACGCTGCCGCCGCGGCCAGTGGTGCTGCTGACGAGTCAGCTAACGGCGAAGCTGAGAAGCTGACTGGTAGGCTTTTGCTGGCTAGCTACGCGGCCTGCTGTGCTGCTTCTCAGAAGTGTTCCTGCTAACCCTGCTTCTGGCTCTGACCAACCGGGGTGGCAAAGTGGGCAGCCCCACTTTGGGCCAAAACCAACTGCGGCGCGGAGACCCGGCATGGAACACCTTTGCTTCTAGCCCCCCCCCCCCAGGGCCTCTGTTGAGAGGAACGTGAATGTTGTTGTTGTTGTTGGATTAGTGACAACGCTAGGAGGCCGTCAATGGCCCATGTCGCATACCCATCTCCATGACGCCTTCCCGTCTAGTAGAGTCGCGTAATTAGCCAAAGAAATTCGGCAGATTGCCATCTGTAATCTAGGGCAGTGAGGGCACGAGAACATGCATTGAGAGGGAAGTCCTCGATCTAGTGGCTCCATCAAGAATCGAAGCCAGAACCGTGCCGGTGCAAGAGGCCGATTCTTTACCACTCGGCCATACGCTGGCCCAGGGAAATTGGGCCAGGGGAGGGGTAAATCGCCAAATTTTTTGAAGGCAGCGGGTGGGTACATCGGGATTTTCGGGACGGAGTTTTATACGTTGGAATTGCACGGAATATGGTACTTATTCGCGTCAAAATAGACCCAAAACGTGATCTAAACGCCATTTCCATGTACCTTTAAGCTGCAAAGTACAAAAAGACAGCGCCGCGGGCACACTTTTTGTCATTTTTACAAGACAAATTTGAAGTTCCAGAAAATGAAAGCCAGGGGAGGGGTCGTCCCGAAAGTCTTTCGGGATAGGGTCTTACAGGGGAGGGGTATTCCCCCCTCCATGGGCACCCGTGCACTAGGCAGTGCGCTGCTCCGAACCCGAAACCTGAGGAAGTACATGGGGTGAGATGGCGAATGAATTCCAGACGAGCAACAGGCCCAGATCCACGAGCAGGTGGAGGAGGCGTTGGCCGAGGGCGCGGCCGCCGCGAACGGACAAGACGCCGGTGCGTGCGTGCGTCCGATACATTCGGTCATCATCTTACATTGCGCTTTCAGCTGAGGCCGACCCCGCCCCGGCTCAGCAAGAGGAGGAGGGAGCGCAAGAAGAGGGGGAGGAGGGAGGAGAGGATGCCGAGGAGGGAGCCGTGGACACGGAGGAGGAGGAGGAGGAGGAAGGGGAGGGGGATGGCACGGCGCTGGAAGAGGTGCACAACATCCAGTTGGCCTGGGAGGTGATGGAGGTGGCGCGCGTCATCTGCGAGCGCATGTGAGGCTTGTGTCGGAGGGGGACAGGTCGAATGCGGTTTTGCCTAAGCCGTGTCCGTGTCTGCAGGCGCGAGAAGGACGAGCGCCTCTGGGCCGGCAGGTTGGCGGACGTGCTCGTGGAGACGGCCAGGGTTTGGTCGATTCTCTTTCAAATTTGAGAAAGGAGGGGGGGGGGTGTATGACACGCACATGCACGCACGCATTGGTGAATGGTGGGGTACAGGAAACCCTGAAAGTAAAGAGATTTGGAAGGTTTCTAAATGCGCCGCCGGCGACATTTTTGTCATTTCTACGTACTCTCAAAAATAGTCCGCCCCCCCCCCGCCCAAAAAAAACTTGTTGAGGGGGGTGGGCAAGGTTCTCCTCCCCTAGGGTCCCTCCCTGCCAACGCTCACGCACGCACAGGCACGCAGCTACACCGACTGATCATGTATTCTCTTGTCCCCGATCACTGATCAGGATCATAGGGTCTTGATCTGCTCGTTGCAGACGCAGATGGAGGACGACGCGTTCGACAAGGCGGGCGCCGACTTGGAGAAGGCGCTCGAGCTGCAGCGCGCCGTCTCCGACGACCCCTCTGTGGACCGCAACGTCGCCGAGACGTAACTACGGAATTTAATTAATTTTGTGAATTAAAATACTACGGAAAAGAATGGACTCCAGCCTGTTCGAGCTGGGCCGCTGCTCGACGTACAGAGCCGAGTTCGAGGCCGGCATCGCCTACTTCACGAGCACCGCTGACACCATCACCAAGAGGATCGGTGAGATTTATATTCGTATTTTTTTGTCTGGCGATGATGCACCCCCCCCCCCGAACCCTAGAAAAAGAAAAAGGGCTCTAACGCCACCCGTACCCATGGGGTTATCTTTGGGTGGTCCAGCTGAGTTTAACGCACTTTTTACCTATTTTTGACTAAAAATTGCCCATCTCATACTCTAATCGCCGTATTCTGTCTGTGTGTGTGTCCGCACTTTCCCCTGAAGCTGGGCGGGCCCTGGAGGAGTGCTATATGGGTTGTTGTAATAGTTGGTTGGTGGTGACGTGCAATTGTACTCGGTGGTCCTGCTGTACTCCCCTATGAAAAGATATGCAGGGTCTCTATTTCTACCGGTGGCTGAGGGCTGGCCCAGGAGCGAGGTAGTGGGGCGCGTAGGCCTACACAAGGGTAGTGTGCACGCCAAGTTTCAGACCTTCCGCCCTCAAGACAAGAGAGAAATAAATTATTGAAATGTGAATTTAAGTAACAAAAGCCTATTTCTCAACACTGGGTCGAGGGAGACTGGTGAGAGCAGTGGCGCAATAGTCCCAGGGTACCAAGGGTGCGCACGGACTTAGTGCAGGACCGATCCAATTTGGCGAAGTCCAAGGTCGTGATCGACTTCAACACCCAGTCCTTTGAAGACCAGGTACTGGTCAGAGTGCGCCAGCGCCAAATTGTTAGAAAACAGTCGAGCGGGACTCTGAGTCTGAGGCACGCACACACACACATGGCATCGTCGAGAGCCACTAGAAGACCATGATGAAGATGGTCAGCGACTTACTTCTTCTGGGTGAACACACCCAACGCCTTCTGTGTGAACACCACTGCACACAAGCTCACACCCAGCACCCACACAGGGATGCTTCTCACTGAGACACACTGTAGCATATGTACTGGCACACGACTTGCGCTTTTCACTAGGGGCGAGCCGCGAAGCGGCGAGCCCAAAGGAGGCGAGGCGCGCAGCGCCGAGCCCGCTAGCGTCGCGAGCCGCGAAGCGGCGAGCGACCTAGCGCGTGAGCGCGCGCCGACGGCGCGCGCGAGCGCGCTAGTTTAAAGACTATTTCGGAACTTTTTTCCCCTTCTGGGACCCCCTCCCTCTTCAAGTCTGCGTACCCCCCCCCCCCACCACAATAGTCTCCGACCCTCCCCCACTTCCAAAATCCGGCTACATGGGGGGGGGGGTGCACACGTTGCCCCCTGGCCCTCTTGTAGCGTGTCTCTCTCCGTTGTCAGCTTACGTGTTTGTTATCCCCCCTGCAGAGAAGCTGCGCTCCGAAGGCTCGGCCGGGGGCAATACGACCGAGGTGGGGGAGCTGGAGTCCCTGCTGCCCGAGATCCAAGAGCGCATTGACGACGCCCGTCTCTCGGCGGCAGCGGCCAAGCGAGCGGCAGCGGAACAGGAAGACAAGTGCATGAAACGACGCGACGAAGAGCCGGAGGCCGAGACGGCGGCTGCGGCCGCCGACGCGACCGACATCTCGCACCTAGTGCGACGACCCATCAAGGTGCGGGCTACACACATTCATGTACATATGGGGAGGAATTTTGGTGGGGTGACATGCAGGGTTGCACAATAAAAAAAAATAAATTAATTTAAGTAATTAAAAAAAAATGAAGAAATGTTTTATTGCAACCACCCTAGTGTCACGTGCGTGCTTCCGCGGCAGAGGGGGGTGGGTGACTCCATTGACCGAGCTCTGCAGTTTGACGTGTTACCAGGGGGGATAGTGAGTCTATACGCCGAATCCCCCACCCCTGTGCTGCTAAAGAGGAGGCGTATAATACACCACAGAATCTCTCAAATTGACTTGCAGAATGCATTTACATTGAAGGGTAGGTAGGTATTCCCCAGCTAACTGACCCCCCCCCCCCCCTTCTCGCTATGCGCCGCCGCACCGCAGTGAAAACCAAATAAAAGTACGCCCCGCTATGCGATGACGATCTGCGATGTCATCATGTCCGTGCCTGCACCCCCCCTCCACCGAATTGTGTACTGCGCGCGCGTGTGCCAATTCCATGCGCCCCGATTCAGCGCTCTGCCGACGCTGCGACGACTGCGGGCTCGTCGTCGCCACAGAAGGCCGGAAACGGATCCCCGAATTTGGGAGCGGGTGACGCCAAAAAGACCAAAGTCGACGACACGCAGGCGGACAAATGAAAAAAGGTCCCCGTACCTGACGAAACCCCCCCCCCCTCGAATTCGAACAATCTCGGTAGTCGTAAGCTGCGTCCCTTGTCACCATGTCGCGTTTGTTTTTGGTTTTGTTTTTCTCTCTTGTGCGTTGTTCTCCGGGCACATTTGTCAAAAGTCGTAGGATTGGCACCGAAATAGCACTTGTGAACAGCGACGAGGCGAGACAACAGCTGGGTAGCAAGATCATACGCATACGTGCCTATGGGGGAGTGGCGCGGCGTGAAAGTGTAAATTAAGATTTTTCTAATTAATTGAACTCCAGAGTGTTTACAGTTGCACCTGTCGCGCCACTGTCAAACTGCCATTACTGAATCCTTTCGTTCCGCAGCGTCTATACCGGTACCGGCCGATTTGAGGGCAGTAAAATTGCGATGGAACAATAGCACTGCATTGTACCGTTGGACTTACCGTAATTGCATGTACTGTGTGTACGCGATATTTTGATTGCGTGCGTGTGTGGTGAACCATCGTTCCAAAATCACGCTATTTGGGCCGAGTGTGTTTTGCGTTCGATTTCTGCGTTGTCAACGTTGCTATTTGAGCAGCTGCGGGCTGCGTTTTGGACTGGGGTGGGCGCGAGATGTGACCGTTGTGCGTGCGTGCGTGCGTGCGTGTGGACAGCTCTCTTCGTTTGACGCTGACCCCAAGAATAAGCCCAGAGAGTCTGGGAGGTGTCGCCATGCGGCCGGCGTCGTCTGCGTCCGACGACGCGGACGCCCTGCTGCAGCTGAGCGCCGACTGCGTCCACTTCCAGCCCCTGGGCACTCTCTCGGACATTTTCTACGACAACGTCAACCAGATGGTGCTGTGTTGCCTTTTGTTTTTGGCGCTTTGGTCCTGTTATGTCATTTGCAAGCGCGCATTGTCCACCCAATGGGGGGGGGGACATCGAAGGGCTATGCAGAGTCTTGCGCAAGGTGGCTGGACTGAATCTGACAGCCCAGCTGTGCTTTTGTATCCCGTCCCTCCCCCTGACCACCACCATCACTATGGACATATACTATTGAAAAGTTGACGAAAAATAGGCGAATGGCGCAGTGGGAATTGAACCCACGTCTCTCTATTACCGGTCCAGTGTGCTACCGCTACACCGCACGCGCACGCCAACCCCTCGTCAAATTCGAAATGAGAAGGCAAAGACAACGAAAGGGCGAGCCTTAGGTTGTTGTTGGTTGTGGTTGTTGGTTGGATTTGGCGCAACACTAGTAGGCCGTCAATGGCCCATATAGCATACCCTTCTCCATGACGCCTCCCCCTGTCTAGAGCCGCGTAATGAGCCAAAGACATTCGGAAGAACGCCATCTGTAGTCTAGGGCAGCGACGGCACGAGAAAATCCATTGAGAGGGAAGTGCTCGATCTAGTGGCTCCATCAAGAATCGAACCCAGAACTCTGCCGCGCAAGAGGCCGATTCTCTACCACTAGGCCATACGCTGCCCATATATAGTGGTTACAGTACCTACCGTAAATCCTCCAATAGTGCCCCCGGGGCACTATTTTTTCAACCTCTCCTTACCCGGGGGGGGGCACTATTGGAGGGGGGCTTCGATTATTTCAACCTAAAAATTTTGAATGGTAATGCTAGTTTCGCTGTCAAATTTTTCGGTGATTTTGGTCACTTTTGCCGTTTAATGGTTGATTTACCGTTAATAGTTGCTGAAACGTACTATGATTGGTTAGTAGTAGTGTGTATACACGATATAAATGTACCTACCACTATATGTTTGCCCATAAAAGGCACATGGCACAACATACCCCTTACCCCCGGGGGCACTATTGGAGGGGGGGGGTTGTATTGGAGGATTTACGGTATTCATAATTAGGTGTGTACGACCCGACGCGAATCGACTTCGAACGATGTGCCGGCGCTGAGGGTGGTCGCCCACGGGCCGGCCGCTGGCGACGCCTTCAGTTTTCTGTGAGCGATTTTTCTTTATAAACTTTATTCATTTTAATTCGTTGAATAAGCGCCTGCAGCGTCCACGACCGCGGCACGGTAATCGCCATGAAATTGGCACCGTCGCGTCGACTCGTCGCTCTGCAGCGGTCCGCGAACACCGCTGTGGGTATTGGGTATCGTTTGATTAATATTCAATTTTGATTATTCAATTATTTTAAATCAATATTCGCGTCCTGTCGACAGAGCCCACGTATGGTATTACCATGGGCTTGGGAGTGCAGTGTGAGGATGCACCCGCACGCACGCACGCATGCATACACGAACGCACACGCACACACGCACACACACACACACACACACACACACACACACACACACACGCACGCACACACACACACACACACACACACACACACACACACACACACACACACACACACACACACACGCACACACACACACACACACACACACACACACGCACGCACACACACACACACACACACACACACACACGATTGCAGTGTTTGGCGCCAATATCGATGGCGTCGGCGGATGGGCCGTCGGAGGAGCGGCCGCAGCCGTGCAAGGCCAAGAACGGCCGCATTCTCGGACTAGAGTGGACCGCCACTAATGAGGTGTGCGCCTTAATTAGCAAATTCAATTGCTGGGAAATAATGACGATGAGCGCGTTTCATTGGTCTTCCCCTCCGCCTCAGCAGTCCATTCGTGCGGACTGGAGAATTGGATAACAAGATTCAAAGTAATTTAATTAATTAATTAATTAATATTTCAGCTAGCCTTCGTGACCGAGCAGGGCGTGGAGGTGTACACGGTGGCGGCCAGTGGGCTCTTCGATGGCCGTCGCGCAGTCCGCTGCACGCGCCTTCTCAATGTCGCTGTCAACTGGTACACCTACGCGGTGCGTGCGTGCGTGCGTGCGTGCGTGCGTGCGTTTTTTTTTTGTTGGATTAGGGGCAACGCAAGGAGGCCGTCAATAGCGTACCCATCTCCATGACGCCTTCCCGTCTAGAGACGCATAATTGGCCAAAGACAGTCGGAAGAACGCCATCTTTAATCTAGGGCAGCGACGGCACGAGAAAATCCATTGAGAGGGCAGTCCTCGATCTAGTGGCTCCATCAAGAATCGAACCCAGGACCGTGCGTGCAAGAGGCCGATTCTCTACCACTGCGCCGTACACTGCCCTGCGTGCGTGCATGCGTGCGTGCGAGCGTGCGTGCGTGCGAGTATGTCGGCATGTTGTTCAGCCGTCCCACAATCTGCTGGTGCTTAGCTCGGGCGTGCTGGGCACCCTGCTAAATCCCGTCGTCGTCAGGGTGGGTCGGCGATCGATCGATCGATCGATCGATCTGCTGATCACCGATCAAAATCATTCAGAACGGCGCGTTGATCCGTTTGCCCAAATTCGAGGTGCAGCTCGAGCGGACGCCCAAGCCGGCGAAGCTCACGCTTTTGGATCGCGACGTTTCAGTGGCGGAAATGTGAAATTGCTGCATTTTTTTAATTTTGAAATTAAATTTTCTAATGTATTTCCAGCTACGGTACAGTGTGCGTTCTCGTGCTGCTGCACAGCCCAAGGACAAATGAGCATGGCGTCCACTTGGCCGTCTATGAACACGCAGCCGAGGGGTACGGTGGCACGCACGCACGCACGCACGCACCGGCACGCACGCACGCACCGGCACGCGCGCACGCACCGGCACACACGCACGCACCGGCACGCGCGCACGCACCGGCTCGCACGCACACACTGGCGCGCAACGGCACGCACAGAGGCACGTACACACAGGCACGCACCGACACGCACGCTCCGGCACGCACGCACGCACGGGCCGGCACGCGCGCACGCACAATCGCGCAGGCCTGACACGGGCACGTTCTCGCTTCGGCGTACGCTCCGCCTGCCCGTGACGGGCAAGGTGGGCGTGCACGTGGTCGACAGCCTCGTCGTCGTCCACCACCAGAAGTGGAAGCGCTCCTATCTGTTCGACGTGCTGGCCACCGCCCATGACGAGCCGTCTTCGACAGCCGCTGTCGACAAGTCGGCAGGAGGCCACGTCTGGCACGAGCCCTTCATTGGCGACGTCGCCGTTGTCGCAGCGCCGCCTCCTGACGAGGAGGAAGAGGAGGGAGCGGAAGAGAAATACGAGATGTGTAAGCTGCTGGGTTTTTGATTTTTGGATTTTTTAATTTTCCCAATCGAAATTACAGACGCGCCCAGCTGGGTGCTGTTCCCCTCGGACGTCGTCATCGACGCCCGCCTCGGCAGAATGTGGCGTCTCCGACTGTCGCTGCCGGCCGTCTGTCGACGCCTCGTCGACAGAGCGGTGGGTGTCGACTCTAGTCGAGCCATACCAACTGTGTAACTCCTGGCCGCGTGGTGTGTGGGGGTGGTGGGGGGTGATCCAAAACTTAGGAGTGTGTGTGTGTGTGTGTGTGTGTGTGTGTGTGTGTGTGTGCGTGCGTGCGTGCGCGTGTGGCCCCAGCGATGTGGCGTTGAGCTGCCCCCCCCCCTCCGCCAAAAGGGTGCTTAGGGCAGTCCCGGCTGCACGTGCCTGTCGACAAATGTTCCCCAGATGGCAGCCCAAACTGGCGGGTGGTGTGTCCAGAGTGGAGAAGTGGTGCACCGAAATCACCGTCTAACTGGGTACATATGAGAGATAAGCTGCGCGCCGACCCCGATGACAGGAGACGCTGTTGCGCTTCCTGCAACGCCGCGGCGGCTGGGCCGCGCGCAAGCTGCTGGTCAAGACGCTGAAGGAGGCGATGGAGTGTCGCCGACTGAGGCTGTCGACGCGGCTCGTCCGGCTGTTCGCACAGCTGGCTGGCTTGGCGGACCGCGCGCAAGAGAGCAGCGGTAAGGCGGGGGGTACACACAGCCACATTGCTTGTAGAAGGTCGTTTTACTCCCCCCCCCCCACTTACGAGCACTTACAGACCCGGGTGCACTTGCGGCCATGAAAGTACGCCGTAATAACTGGGACCCTTGGCTGGAGCAGAAGTTAGTCCATTTCCCAGCCTCGTGTGACACTGCGCTTGAGGGCAAATCTCTAGGTCGTTGCTGAATGAAATCCAGGTGGATATACAGTTCTTGGTCCCTCTCCGTTTCCTGTCTCTCTGCTGCATAATAGCACTTCTCACTCGCCTAACGTGTTGGTGTGGCCGTGTACGATGATCTCTTGGCGCCCTTTCAGCGGTGGCCAGCGGCGCCAGTCAACAACAGTCGTCGGCGGCGCTGTCGCCGATCTCGGCGTTCTCGCGCCAGACGCTGACGCAAGGCCAGCTCAGGGCCAACGTCTTCGGCATTCTCGTAGAGATACTGGTGAGTTCGTGCATGTGCGCGCGCGCGCGCGTGCCGACCCTTTGTTCGGTGCGTTGTTGCAGCCGTTCGAGCGACAGCGCTACCTGGCGGACGTGCTGCTCCACTACCTGCTCGCCCTGCACAAGGCCAAGGTCGACGTCGAGGTGCGCGCCTCCGCCTCCGCCTCCCTTAATTAGGTAGCTAATTACTTAGCTAGCTAGACAGTAATGGGTCTCATTTCCTTGCAGAGCGGCTTGTCCGAGACGCTGCTGGCGGCGCTCGTGAACGCTGGCGACCTCCGTCGACTCGCGCAGCTCCTGCAGTACCGCGTACTGGGCGACAGCAAGCAGATGGTTCGTTCGTTTAGGAGGAAGGAAGGAAGCAGTACACCCACCCCCTCCCCCCTAGCCACGCACTAGGTGTCCTAGTAAACTTGCCCCCCCCCCCGGCCGTATACTACTCCGATGCAGTACAGTCTGTTGCACAATACAGGTGGGCTCAAATCAAGAGTGTGGGAGCAATGTGGCCCACAAAGGACCCTGCCGTGCCGTTAATTCCAATGTAATTGGAAGGGGGCATGCGGATCTGTAATAATCCGACAGGAACGCAAACTGTCGACAAATCTTTCTTTCTTGTCGTTGTCCAGGCGTTCCTGCTGCTCTCTGCCGAGGCGGCGCTGCCGTCGGCGCTGCAGGCGGCGCTGGACGCCCTCTGTCGTCTGGCTGCCGGCGGCGGCGTCGACGGCGACGACAGTGACGCTGTCGTCGGCAGCAGCAGCGCTGTCGGCGATGGGGCGGAGGAGCTGGTGGAGGTGCTGCTGTCGAAGCGGCGCGTCGTGGGCGCGCTCGCCTACGCCACCGGCACGGCAGGAGGAGAGCGGCAGCTGAGCGCCACCCGTTTTCTGGAGTCGGTCGCGTCGTCCGGCAGCCCGGCGGCGACGAGGCTGACCCTGCTGCACTGTCTGCAACAGACCAGCAGGGCCAGGCAGGGGAACAGGGCGGCCGAGCGGTTCGGCAGGGGTGAGTTGCAGTGCACTGAGGTCGCCTAGTGGCATATGAACTTTCAATGCACTCGAGAAGTGGGTCAGACCGAGTGGGGTGCGGCTGGGTAAATGGGGGGGGGGCGGTAGACGTTCAGACTTCAGATTTAGCTGTTCCATGGTCGTAGCACACTAGAAAGTGCCCTCGGTTTCGTCAGAGTACCAAAGTCTGTATTCAGGCGAGGATTTGGAGCGCCGCCTACACCGCCTCAAGAAGCTCTATTCGAAAGAGACCCTCTCCCTGGCGGCACAGACTGCGCACCAATTCGCCACCATCGACCTGGACGAAGGCGGCCAAGGTTGAACCCTCGCCGCACCCAGCGAAACTTGCACGAATTGGTCCATTATTACTCGTACGCAAGGTACACGTATGCCAATTGGTTGGCTCCATTGTGCGCAGCCAGCCATTATTCTGCTGTGATTACGTCTGTGATACACTGAGTTGGAGAGCTGTGAAGGCTAAAGGATACTGAACTGCTGACGCAACCACAGCCCTCCATCATGGGAGAGGAATCCAGAAGTGGCAGTTATAACCATACCATGTAACTGGGGTTTGAGGGCCCCCAGCCGGATTCTTGCACTTATCCAGCTCTCCCCCCCCCCCGAAATTTTCCTGAAGTTTGACCATGTTTGACTAAAAAGTGCCTATTTAGACACTACTTAGATACATTTTTCCCTTCTTGGACCCCCTCCATCTTTAAATCTGCGTACCCCGCCCCCAGAAGGGTCTCCGACCCCCACTTCATAAACCTGGTTACAGGTACGGGTATGACTGCTGCAGCCCATATGCCTCCCATCATATCCCCATATTCTCAAGCTGTACAAACAGTCTTCAACTCTTCACACACATCAACAACCATCCAACTCTCACAATACAATACCGAATGCTGTGTCACCCTACTGAAGTGTGCACCTACAGTGGTGGCATTGATCAGGTTCACGACCACTGGATCAGATCATACTGTTCCAACCATAGACTCTTGTAGCGTCTCAGATGGCTACCATCCCAAAAGATGGCTCCACAGCCAGTGCAGATGTAGAACACCCTCTGAGCTCCCTCTTCCACCATGATCTCAGGCTTGTACTTGACCGTTTCCACTTGTGCTTTCACCGGCCCATCAGGTTGCAGTTGCCTCTGAATCTCTGAGGAGCCGTGGTGGCCACCACTGTAAGTTGCCAGCACCAGACTGGTCTCTAGGTCGAGGCAGCCTTCCTCGAACTGCACCAGCACTGAGCTTTCAGTGATCGAGAGCAAAGGACCAGAGCTGGAAAAATGGAAGGGCTTCCTGCAGTGACACACAAGCAAGCATACTGGCTTGCACACATACCAGCGACTGGGTGAGAGGGTTTCCTTCCCCCCCCCCACATACAATGTATATGACACCCAGAGTTTTCAGAACCTTCAGGTGGGGGTCAAAAGTGGAGTCAGGAAGTGTAGGGGGGGGGGGGGGGGGGTTCACCCTCCACTGGCCAATAGCCATCCTGTTTTATTTTGCAGGAGCAGCCCCATCCCAGAGAGTATGCAGGACGGAAACCACCTCTCAATATTAAAAAAATCGGTTAAAGACGTATGTTTTGTTTACTTTTCAGTGTGCTGTGACCCAAGAACCCCTGAAAAGTGCTACATTACCATGTCAGCGCTTGCACAGATAAAGCAATAACACGGACAGCGAAGCGAACACACTTCCCAGCATGGTTCGCTTGACATGGAACGTCGTTGCCCATACCCACCTGTTGTCCATCCATACACGTACCTCTGTTCCTCCGACGCGACTTGCTGGAGTCTCTCAATCAGGTACTGCCTTCTGTTGTGCTGCGGCAGCTCCAGTGCGAACTTGGAGTTGAGCCAGTCCTCGTCGTCCAACTCAAGCGGGCCCAGCGCGTACTCGACCAGCAGGCGCATGTAGGCGCCCGTCACCAGCAGGAAGTGGGCGCCGTTGCACTTCTGGAGAAAAAAAAACACACTTAGGTTTGGACGAACAGTTTTGGAGTTTCTTGAGTACAGTGTCATGTCGGAGGAGATGTGTGGGTGGGCTTGTCATGATGAGTGCATGCGTACACGCCTGGTGCTTGTGGCAGAATACCTGTAACCGGGTCACGTCGAGTGGGGCAGGAGGTATATATTCCTTTTAGAGGGAGGGGGGGGGGGGAAGGTCCCCAAAACCAATCAGTACTTTTTCATAAAAAAGGGGTCCAATATTATGTTAACATTTACTGGAAAATACTCCCTTTTGCTGATTTCAGGGGGGGGGGGCACAATTATTGGGGTGTACCAGCATACATGAAACTGTGGGGGGGGGGGGGGTGGGTTTTGCCACCCACCCACTCGGAATTTTACCCCTACCCAGCCCCCCCCCCCCAACCCTCCCTCCTTCCCAGAATTTTCCTGAGGTTTTCCAACTTGTCTACAACTGTAGAAAGTAGTTCATTTTTCGTCTTTTTTAGTGTTTTCACCCTAAAACAGCTAAATAACGCTATTTATAGCCTATTTTAGCCCACTTTTGACCATAAAGTGCCTATTTAGACACTATTTAGGTACACTTTTTACCCTCTGACACCCCCTCCCTCTTCAAATCTGCTTACCCACCCCCCACCCCCAGAATGGTCTCCGACCCTCCCCCCAACTTCGAAAACCCGGTTACATGTATGGGGGGAAGGTCCCCAAAGCCAATCAGTGCTTTTTCATCAAAATGGGGTCCAATGTTCTGTTATGTCATGTCACCATGGAAAAAAGGACGCAAAACTCACTTTTACCATTTGAGCGGGGGGGGGGGACAATTATAGGGGGGGGGGGAGGGTTACCAGTACGCACCACGCATCTGGAGAAGACGTCCTGCTCGCGCACAGCCACGTTGAGGTGGGTGAGTAGCCAGCCCAGCTGCTCGCCCAGCGGCCGCGGCATGTCCGGGATGGAGACGACCCTGGCGGCGCCGACCGCCGTCAGAAAATCGCGGTACGCCCTCCCTCCGGCCACCACGATCCGGCCCTCAGAGCGGGCCAGCTGGAAAAGTCAAAGGTACCCTGTGGACAGGCGTGTTCTGCTGCAGAGAGCATACCGTACATCCTCCAATAGTGCCCCGGGGCACTATTCTTTCAATCTCTCATGACCCAGGGCACTATTGGGGGATCTACGGTACATGTAGCCGGTTTTTTTTACCTAGGGTGGGGGAGGAGGAGGGGAGGGGGCGCCAAAAGGAAAAAATTGGACCTAAGTAGGATTTGAATAGACACTTTTGTTCAAAACTGCGTCAAAATACGGTATAACTAGCGATATTTTGCTGTTTTAGGATTAAAAACTACTGAAAAGGAAAAGAAGGTTAGTTAGACAGTTAGAAGTGTACACGGTTGAAAAACTCTAGAAAATTTCTGGGGGGGGGGGGCTTGAAACGAGAAACAAGCATCTAGCACAGAAGCCTACGCCAATTAAAGACGCTGTGAAACATCTTTTCTCCGCTTTATTGCTTTTGGCTCCCCAACCCCCTCCCCCCCCCCTTGTGACTACGAGTGAAGGAAACACTTACTGCCCTTCTCATGTTATTCTGAGCCATCCCTATCGGGGGGTTGCGCCCACTCCAGTCGGCGGAACCCCCCCCCCCCCCTCTTACAGGTATCATGGTGCGTTCTGTGGAAACGGACAGATATGGGTACATCACATGCTGCGTAAGCGTGCCTTCTTCTCAGCAATCGGTCAATGCAACACTCGAGATCTCAGAGTAAGGCGTTTCAGTGCGCAACTCAGACTAGTACGCGCACGTCTGTGCTCTACACTTCGATACCTGAAACGCTGTTGCACCAAAATAGCGCAAACAAATTTTTTTTTATCAATATTTTTGGCTATGGTAGAGGAGGTGGAGGGTAGAGGTATGGCCTAGTGGTAGAGAATCGGCCTCTTGCGCGCACGGTCCTGGGTTCGATTCTTGATGGACCCACTAGATCGAGCACTTCCCTCTCAATGGACTTTCGTGCCGTCGCTGCCTCAGATTACAGATGTCTTTGGCTAATTATGCAGCTCTAGACAGGGGAAGGCGTCATGGAGATGGAGATGCTATATGGGCCATTGACGGCCTCCTAGCGTTGGCCCTAGTCCAAAACACAACAACAACAGCGGTCGCCGCAAGCAATCTCAGTCGCAAACGTTGACCCCCCGACCTGCAGTGCTCGCTGTCGGTCATTGCGCGTCTCCAGTATGAGGGTGTCGATGCCGCACTTGCGCAGGTGCCTCCCCAAGCCCGCCGGAGCGGACACTTTCACGTCCGCTGGGCTCCTAATGGCGCCCTTCGCGCCACTCGTCGCCTCGTTCGACTTCTAAAAGCGTGAAAAGGACTGAAAGTTAGAGGATTCAGGTCTACTCAAAGAGATGCGAGTGTGGCGAGTGAATTGAGACGAGACGCCAGAATCGGATAAAACCATAAACCGGCACTCGACCCACCTTTTCAGTACATTTCTCCCATTTACACAGGAATAACGCTACTTAGACCTTACGTTCGCCCAATTTTGGTTACACAAAAGTACCTATTTGACGCTATTTCGGTGCAGAGTTCTTCCAATCTGGACATCTACCACCCCACGCCTCATCCCCCACCCCCCACTACGCCTGAACCAACTACAACAGGTATATGCACTAGGACTGCCCATTCTTCATACAACACGCTCTCCCGTGACAGGCAGGCACCGTAGGGCGCTCTCACCCTGAGTATCTCCGTAAACTCGGCAGCCGCGAGTCGTTTCTCGTTCTTGATGACATTGGGACACAACTTCTTGAGTCGCTCCCTGCGCTGCTTCGTGTCCCCATAGACGAGGGAGCGGCGCTTGGCCAGCCCGAAGTCCAGACCCATCCGGCGGGCCTTGTCGCGCATCCGCTCGTACAGCTCGATCTGGCAGTGCGCGTCCAGTGCCGCGTAATGGCGCTGCACGGCGCTGAAGAATGCCCGAGTCAGTTATCAGTAGCCGGGATTTCGTTGAACGGGGTTCAATATAACAGGTAGGAGCATTTGGCTATAGAGACAGAAGCGATTGTTACGGCTTTAGATGTTGTTGGCAAAATGGAATGCTCTACCATCGATAGACGGATTAGTGTAGCGTTTACAGCTACAACTTGAAGCATTTGTAGCCTGAAAATGCAACGTGGTAAGGGGGGGGGGGTGTTTTTTTTTTTTTTTGGTTTTTTTTTGTTTTTGTTTTTTGGGGTTTTTTTTTTTTTTTTCCCTGTGGTGTATTACTTTCTCCCTTCACACAGCGGCAACCAACATAACCACTTTGAACTTCAAAAAAAAACCCAAACAGGGAGGGGGGCTGCCCCCTTCTAAACCCGCAATACTTGCATACATGAAAGTGCCAGTGGAGCGATGCCACAGAGAGAGCAAGAGAGATGAGTTGTTGAGTGTGCAATACTGACACAATCTGTAACTGAGTTTCACCAGTGGCAAACCCACACACACCTGAGTGGCCTGATGCACCAGTTGGACAGCTGCTGGCCCTTGTCCAGTTTCTTGCCCAGAAAGTAGGCGCAGAGGTCATTCAGAGAGCAGTGCAGTCCGTGGGCCACTCTCGCGTTCCTGTCATATTCTCCGGGCAGGTTCGTCGAGTCTTCGGTTTTTGGGTCGTTTGCAGCGTCCCCGGCAGTCACCAAAGGGCCAGTAATCTGGTCGCTTTTCTCAGCAACGTGCTCATCGAAGCCTCCCAGCCCACTCTGAGGACCGTCGGCCCACAAAGCACTGCCCGGGTCGAGTTTTGGACGCGTTCGTGTCGAGTTTGAGAACTCGTTTTCCGGCTCATCATCAAAAGACAAGTCGACCGAAACGCCGTCTTCTGCAGTAGGCCCATCGGTGGAGTTAGCCAGCCCTTGTGCTCCGTCGGCAGCAGCTGCCTCGGCTTCTGCTGCGGCTTTCTCTAAAGAATGAACATACACATTTAGTGCGACTGTGCATAAGGGCAACTCACCGGCCCTCCCCACCCAAAATTTTTCAAAAGGATTTTCACCCTGTCTAAGCGATAAAAGTGAGAAAACGTTAGTGTTCTTCCGTGCTTTTTAGTGTTATATGAGCATAAAACAGTTAAATAGCACCATTTAAACCCTACTTTGACCCATTGTTGACTAAAAAAATAGCTATAGAAGTCAAAAAATGGTCAGGCCCCCTTTTGCTCCCCCCCCCCCTTCCAACCACTTTGTCAGACCCAATTACAGATATGCTCCTCACCCCACCACAGCACCATACTTAGACAGGCTCTCTCCCAATTCAGGTGTATGAATGGATTGGACAAAAGCAGTTCACTTTGCTTGCGTGGCAAACAATTTCAATATAACGACATTCGTTAGTTTGCAAGTTACAAAAGTGAAAAGTGACCAAACTGACAGTGATGTATCCAAAGCAAGCACGATGGGCTTGGCACTGATACGCCCACATGAATTCCCCACGCTCCCGATTGTGACTACGACTACTACAAATGAAAGTATTGTTTAGATTAGCGCCACCTAGGATGTTTGTGAATTTCATGCTTCAGTTTGCTTTCCCCAAGCAGCTTGCAGCACCACACCGAAAAAGCCCGAACAAAAGTGAAGCGAAGGACTCAATGAATGAATAAATGGAATAAACTTTCCAGCAACAGCCACAGTCAAAATAGATTCGCCTGTTTGTCTCATTGAAGAGACAGTGTGTGAAACGCGCCTCATTCATGCAAGCCGCGCCTGGCATATCTGAACAAATACCATAGCTAGCCAATGAATTGAAAGCTTTCAAGGGCATTTTGCGCTCACTGTTTTGCAACCGCTGTACTTAACGGACAACAAAGGTGCGAAATTAGCAGTAGTGAGATTTTGGTTAGCAACTGAAAGGTTTTTCAAAAGGAAAAAGGGAAAACATTTAGAAATGAAAGCCATATGGGTTGCTGCATTGGTCGTAATGGCAGCCATTTTGGCCCAAGCTAGAAAATGCGCAACAGGTTAAGAAGATCAGGTTCAAGCTACAGAAGAACAAATAGTCGCCAAAGTCGCGCAAAAAATAAGGACACTATTTTTAACTGACTGAACAAAACGTGGTTTGATGAAATAAGAGGCTCAATGGCTGCAATAACAGTGCAAATGACAATGATCTGGCAGAGAAGTGATTTTCTGACAGGAGGAGCAAGGTCAAAAATCGTATCCTCAAAAACATCTATTGGGGAGCTATATATATATTTCGCATGTTTGGCGCTGCAGCCTGCAGGGTCTTACGTTTTTCACCACTTGAAACCTGTGCAATTTTTTGCGTTTCTGTGGTTTTTAGACCACTCCCAAAGTTGCACCCTCTTTCAATTCCTTGCACAGTCTACCATCATATAGACAGCACAGATGATGACTTGCGCAACTGGTTTACACAGCTTATGGCCACAGCAAGCAGTTTAAATTTGACCATATTAAAAGCAGTTCTCAAACCGCAGGTGGCTGCATCAACGTGAGGACGCATGAATGCGCGGATGGGACCGCTCCACAACGGCACAAGTGCCCCGGCAGCAGTCTGGTGAAGTGCTGCGTGCGTGGTAAGGTTCGGCTGCGGAAGAAGCCAGCGGCTGGCCATTACCAGTCGAGCCTAACCACCTACTCGAACGTCGACCTCGACACGTGCATCGCGGCCATGTGCGACCAAGAATCGGGCTGCAGGCCAAAACCAACTGGGAAAATCTGCAACAAGGATGTGGGCTCGAAAAGCTGCGGCTACTACCAGATCAAGTACAAGTTCTTCAAGGTGAGGAGCCGATGGAGAACCACTCTCTTCTTCTCACTCACTTCTAGCACAGTTCACCCACTAGGCATTTCAGAATTGCCGAGCACAATTGTATTGGAGAGCCATTATCAGTCATTAAAGGTCTGCCAGCCCAGTGTAAAAAAGTTGCAATGCTGCACATCACATACATTCATGATGCACCCACTGCATTCCAACAGTGGTAATGCATTCGCAACGAGTCGCCTTTAGGACTGCAAAAGAAGAAAATTGCCTGGCAAAGGGCGTTCCTGGGTCGAGTGCGCTGCTGACAAGGAGTGTGCAACACAGTGTGTGAAGGTAATGTGCATTGCATCATGAAACCAATAGTAAACATCCCAATGGAAGGACGGGAACATAAAAAGAACCCTCAGCAACATAATGAGGCCTGAGACAAAGGCATGCCCACAGCTCCATATTCCCTAGCACCTCAGTAACACACCCTCTGATGCTCTGTTCATGTTCAATTCAATTCAATTCAACTCAATTCCATGTTCACCAAATACCAAGTTATCAATTGCTATGCAGTCTTGCTATCCATGCTATCTCATCATTTTTGACAAGACATTGCTTTGTCAAAAGTGCAGAGGGTTGATGGCTGGGTGGGAGGCTGGAGAACTCTGCACAGTGCAATGTATGTACACCCTCAAATGAACTCCCAATCATGCGTGCAGAACAACTACGAGCTGTACAAGCACAACTGCCCAGACACCATGGGCCAGTGCGAGTGCCTGGCTCGGAACCACAATGGGGGTCCTCACGGCTCGACCAAGACAGCTACGCTCAACAAGTACTGGCACGAGCTGCAGAACGACCTGGCCAAGGCCGTGGCAGCCAGTCCTGCAGCACAGCCACAGGCACCAACTGACCAGCAACCAGGGACGAGCCAGCCAGCGGAGACCAATGGTTACATGGACTGGTTCAGACTCTGGGGCTGAACATACACTGTAGAAGTGATGCTGTTCATTGTCTAGGCATTCTTATTCAATTCATGCACGTTCATCCACTGTTGAAGAAACGAGTTGAGCACACTCTGGAACCACTGCAATGTCCATACGATACACATGTGATACATGCATGGCATCCAAATTTTGATTCGCTGCATTGTTGACACCACTGGGACCAAACACAACACATAACCAAATAAAAAGCAGCAACCAGTGGCATACGCAGGATTTTTCAATGGGGAGGGCTAACTTTTGCAACAGGGCGTAGGTAGATTCCCTGTCAAGTTTTTCATCTCATCTACCATCCGCACAACAAAGGAAGTGGTGCAGAGGAGGAGGATCAGCAACAGATCCCATCAACTCACAAAAACAAATTACGAGCCTCTAGCGTTCATAGGTGCTCGTTTTAATACTCAGATGAGCGTCAAGTCAATACCTAGTTTTTGTTGCGCCCTCATAGTTGCTGGTGCGCGTTATATAACAATATGTTATAACAATTCATTGGTATGCACAAAAAATATTCGGTGAGCAGATTTAGGTGCGCGCTCATTAGTTTTAGTACATTCATAGTCTTTGGCGCGCACTCACTGGTTTGGTGTGAACATAAGGGACTTTTGGTGAGGAAGAATTTTGAGCCCAAACAAAAATTCCGTTTTCGCTAAGCAGCAGTGCCATTAACTTCGGAGTACAAAAATTGCATGCGATATAAACTTGGAAGGCGTTATTTGGAAGGAGTCAGCCAGATTCAAAAAAGTCTGCAGACTAGTCAGCAGCTCTTCTTGGAACTTGGCCAACTTGAGTCTGGCAGACAGTTTGGTGGCTGTAAATCGAAAGACCGGGTCTGTGACTGGGTCCACATCAGGGTCCAGCGGCTGTAAATCAATCTTTGAAGATTGTTTTGATGAACTGGCGCGCACACTCAGAGCAATGAAACTGCAGGCACAACAGCAAGCAAATTATCAATGGAATAAACTTTCCAGCAACAGCTAGAGTCAAAACAGCAGAGTGGTCTCATTCAATGGTCCGCAAGTGAAAAGCATCTCAATCGTGCAAGCCACCCTGCCCATACCAAACACATAGACAATCAAAATGGAAGGGTTCACTGACATTTTGCGCTCACTGTTTTGCAACTGCAATACTTAAACAGACAACAACAGTGCGAAATCGCCAGTAGTCAAGGTTTGCTAATTCGTTAGCAACTGAAAGTTTTTGCAAAAAGGGAAAACGTTCAAAAATGAAAGCGGTTGCAGTTGCTGTGTTGATTGCAATGGTTGTCACTTTGGCTCAAACGAGAAGATGCACAAAAGGTAAGATAAAGTTCAACCTACAGAAGGATAATCTGTTGCCAAAAACATAGACCAGGAACAACAACTTGCTAAGAATTGCAGAGGTGATGAAAATAGTGTACGTTCATACAGTAATGATGGCATCAAACATTGCAGCCCAGTATGCCAATGCCCATCCAATCCAACAACATCTTCTCGATTAACAGAGCACAATCTACATACAGTATCCAGTGTTGTACAGTTCTGTACAAGGCATCCAATAAGGGTTTCTAATCCAGAAATGGAACTCTCACCAATCAGATATGCCACAATTAGAGCAACATGCAACTGCATGCACCCTCTCCAAAGTTGCACACATTTCTTGCAATGCCTACCATCATACAGACTGCACAGATGACGACTCGCATTGTAACTCTTCTGAACTGAACACATTTGCGCGTTTCATTGCATTTCAACTCAATTCACTCACACAGGTGGCTGCATCAATGTAAAGACGCACGAATGCGCCGATGGGACTACTCCCCGACAGCGCATGTGTCCTGGCAGCAGGGTGGTGCGGTGCTGCATGTCTGGGAAGGTTCGGCTGCAGCAGAAGCCAGCGGCTGGCCATTACCAGTTGAGCCTAACTACCTACTCCAATGTCAACCTCGACACGTGCATCGCGGCCATATGCGACCAAGAGTCAGGCTGCAGGCCAAAACCAACTGGGACAATCTGCAACATGGATGGGGTCTCGCTAAGCTGTGGCTACTACCAGATCCAGCGGAAGTTCTTCATGGTGAGGAGCCAATGGAGAACCACTCTCTACTGCACTTCTAGCACAGTTCACCCACTAGGCATTTCAGAATTGCCAAGCACAATCGTATTGGAGAGCCATTCTCAGTCATTAAAGGCCTGCCAGCCCAGTATAAAAGAGAGTTATGATACTGCAGATCACATACATTCATGATGCACCCACTGTATTCCAACAGTGGCAATGCATTCACAACGAGTTGCCTTTAGGACTGCAGAAGAAGAAAATTGCCTGGCAAAGGGCGTTCCTGGAAAGAGTGCGCTGCAGACAAGGAGTGCGCCAAACAGTGTGTGAAGGTAACATGTGTAGTGTATGTGCATCATGAAACCATGTGTGTATGGTGTATGTGCATCTTGAAACATAATGGAATGGAACATGGAAAGACTGCTTTTCAGCATAACTAGCCAAAAAACAGTCTTTTCTGCAATTTGACAAGAAAAAAAATGGTGTCACAAGAGCAGTTTCCAACACTTAACACCAATATGGTGCATATGCTAAAGGTTTTTTAGTTTTTAGACGCAAGAGTGTACCATGGGCAAAACAACAATTGTTGCATTTCTTCACACTCTCAAGCCATTTTTCTTCAATATTGACTATAATGACTGTAATCGGCAGAGTTGTGCGTAACTGAGTTTCTGTAACAGAGGGACCCTGCCTCCATATGGCTAGCCAGGGGCATGCCTACATATCCATACTCTATAGATTGATGACACACCTCCTCTAATAAACTGCCCTGATTGAGAATAGCCAAGAGGGGGGGGGGGTGGAGAACTCTGCACGATGTCCTGCATTCACTACATCACCTCTCACAATGCGTGCAGAACAACTATGAGCTGTACAAGCACAACTGCCCTGACCCCATGGGCCAGTGCGAGTGTCTGGCTCGGAACCACAATGGGGGTCCTCATGGCTCGACGAAGACGGCTACACTCAACAAGTACTGGGACGACCTGCAGAATGACCTGACCAAGGCAGTGGCAGCGAACCCACAACAGCAGGAGCTGGCCAGCCCCACAGCACAGCCACAAGTAGTGCCCACCACCCACCAGCAACCAGAGATGAGCCAGCCAGGGCCAGCAAAGACCACCAGTTTCCCCAACTGGTTCAGGTTCTGGGGCTGAACGCAGAAGTGATGCTGCTCATTGTCTAGGCATTCTCATTCAAAAACACAAGTTCATCCACTGGAGAAGATACGAGTTGAGCACACTTTGGAACTGCGTCATCAACGTGTGGGATTGGTTGAATAAATGAACGATGAACTCAAACTTGAACAACTACAATGCAATACACGCTTAAGCCTCTTGGTAATCGTATCATCGCAAGATGCATAACATATAGTAAAATTTTGAAACAAAAACACTCCCCCATTTTGAGGAAAGGTTCAAGCACTGTCTAAGAGCATAGAAAACCCTGGTAAAAAAGTAAACATCCCAAATCAGAGTGTACGCGTCAGCGTACAACCCTAATATGTGATGACTTCTCAATGCGGGTTTTTGAATATTCGATCGCCTATAACTTTTGATTGCCTGAACGGATTTCGGCGCGTTATGGCTCAAATGAACCGCCTTCTTCTGGGGCATCGAACGCGCCGTAACGCGTTTCCTTGTTTTACGTCAAGGGGGAGATACCTCCAAAAATGTTGTGAAAACGCGAGTTTTTTTTTTTTCATGTTCTCTGCCACTTTTTTAGACCGCAGCTCCTGAACGCCACTTGCTGAAACTTGGCGTGTACTCTCAGCCCATGATGGCAATTTCTACCTGAAAAGGAATTGCGTGTAGGTCCTACCAATCTTGAGTTATGGCCGATTTTGCCTGATTTCTTGGACATAGCCGATTTTTCGACCAAAATTTTGTGCGCTATAGGCTCAACCGCTCATCACAGAGATTCGCTATAATGGTAAAAGTTGATCCCCCACACATGTAGTATTTCCCGTTGAGCAAATTTTGCGGCTCCAACGTCCATGTCGCCATAGCCGAATTTTTTTGATAGTTCCGACAAGAGTAAAACTCCAAAAAATGCCAAGTAAACCCCCAATTTTTCTTCGATTTTCATGAACAATAGGTCAAGGGGAGTCCTCGGTAAGTCAATGTTTTGAAATTCCATCACTGGATAATGAGATATGAGCTCCTGCACCTTCAAAAAAATGATTTTTTTTAATATTTTTTTTAATAATTTTTTTGTTAAAGTAATCGGGATGAAACTTTGCAAGCATACGCTGTAAACAATCAGAAATTAATCCCCGAAATGGATTCTTCCTAAATGCCCACAAGCTTGAGATCTGGAACACTTAGTAACATTGGGTCTTGGACAACCAATCGAGAGGTCGCGGGTTCGACTCCCGCTGGCGTCTCTGCCATCTCCTGAAAACCAATCAATACTGCGTTGCCCCAGTGTCCTTTCCTGCTCTACCCATGTTGTTCCCATGACTCACCCTACATTTTTCAGTTTTTTTTTTCGTTTTTCTTTTCAGATGTTAAAACATTTTTTGGCTGACTTTATCAAAGCAGTGAACAGCAAGTGCTTTTAGGATGTGCACTCTTATGTGCAACCTCACAAGGCGCGCATGCACGCATGCACGCACACACGCACGCACGCACGCGCGCACGCGCGCACGCACGCACGTCCGCACTCTCGCACGCACGCACGCACACACCGACGCACGCACGCATGCCCGCACTCTTGCATGCACGCACTCTCGCACGCACGCACACACGCACCGACGCACGCACGCACGCACGCACCGACGCGCGTCCGCACTCTCTCACGCACGCACGCACGCACGTCGTAGTTGATCCCAATCTGGCCGCGCAGAGGGCCACGTAGGATGCGTCCTCAACGAGCATGCTGATGGTGGTGGCGTCCTCGTGGTCAGGCTTGGGGCAACGAGCGCGTCACACGCCACTCGCTGGTGTTCAGCCCCTGACTCTGTCACTTGAGTTGCAGCACGTCCTTGGTGTCCGAGACGTTGCCCAGGAAGGAAGGTGTTTGTAAAGAAATTCTGCAGTTTTGAACCTGTACACTGTACACATTTTTTATTTAATACGACGTTTCAGCTACGACACTCACGCCATAGTCAGGAAGTGCCTATTTAGACATTATTTAGGTACACTTTTTTCCTTCTGACAGTGACACCCTTTCCCTTTTCCTTCAAATCTGCTTACCCCCAGAATGGTCTCAGACGTCCCCCCACTTAGAAAAAACGGTTACATACATGTGCTACTGCGGTAGGGAAACTCACGCCCCTGGTGTGGGTGCCCCTTGTTGGCACCCAAAATCAGTGCACGCGTGGGGCACATTTTGTGCATATCAATACGAAAAAACACTGTATTAAGGAAAAATTTGCAGGCAGCTGCAAAAAAGGGGAATATGTGACTTCCATAGACAGAAGTTGCGCTTGAAAAGAAAAACGGTATTCGCACATTGCTGAAGTCCACTTTGAAAAAAGATTGTATAAGAGCATTGCAGTGGAGTCCACTTTGAAAAACGATTGTATAAGAGCATACAATGGTATGAACAATCAATTTGCTTGTCACATATTCGGCGTTTTTAGCGTGAGCTACTTTGGCATATTTCATTTCAGACAACTGTCATTCTAGTGACATCACTGTTGCCCAGCTAAAAGTGACACACACCACTGCCCTACGCACGTTGCAGGCAGAACTAAAAACCATAAGTGCAACAGGATTCTTGGTGTGGTGTGGTATGTATTTCAATGCTGCTGATTACGGATTTTCAAAGGACAGGTAATCGAGAAGTTTCGGTATGCTAATGTAGATTATGTTTGTAGAACAGCTCCTTAAATTATACCTGAACTGCCTGTTGTTTCTGCATCCATTAACACAACAAATTTCTGTTACTGTGATGTGATACAAAAATCAGTTATCCCAATTCCAGACTGCAGAATGTTTGCAGAATAAAACAATTTGTAGGTATCGTAATTCGAACTGTGGTAGAATCAAAATATTCTATTCATTGGATCGTCATTTCCAACTTACAAAATATTTCGGTGTCTATGTATGGACAAGCATGCGTGCGTGTGCACGCGCGTGTGAGTGCGTGTGTAGGTAGGTATGCGCTTTTCCTGGTATGCTAAGCATACCTGTAACTGGGGGGGGGGGTTTGGGGGGTTTCCCTCCCCCACTTGCTGGTTTTGACCCTACCCACGCCCCCCCCCCCAGAAATTTGAAACTGAAAATGGTAATGTGTTTTGTATGGTGCTTTTGAGCAAAAATCGCCCAAAAAGTACCTATATTGGGTTATTTACAGTGTATTTTGACTAAAAAGTGCCTATTTTAGGGTTTTTACAGTGTATTTTTGACTAAAAATCAACCAAAAAGTGCCTATTTTTTTCCTTCCCAGACCCCCCCCCCCCTCCTCCAGATTTTCCACCCCCCCCCCCACCACCCCCCCCCCCCCAGAAAGTGCCCGAACCCACCCCCCCAGGTCCAATTACCGGTAACAGGTATGATGCTAAGTGCCAGTGTATTCTGTCATCATGTAGCGAGCGCTAAAAACGCCGAATATGTGACAAGCAAATTGATTGTTCATACCATTGTATGCTCTTATACAATCGTTTTTCAAAGTGGATTCCACTGCAATGCTCTTATACAATCTTTTTTCAAAGTGGACTTCAGCAATGTGCAAATACCGTTTTTCTTTTCAAGCGCAACTTCTGTCTATGGAAGTCACATATTCCCCTTTTTTGCAGCTGCCTGCAAATTTTTCCTTAATTAAATACAAACAAACATCCAAACAGGTGCTCAGTTACAGGTATGGTATAAGTGGGACTTTGCAAAAAGAAGGATGATTCCACCAACAAACACATGTTGGGGTTGAAAACTTCGCCATAATGAATCAGCTCTGTCTCACAAAACAAAGTGCATGCTCCAAAGAGCCTTTGCTTTCAACGACGATTCACTTCTGACCAGTCAGATGCAGAATCATTGCATCTGTGCTGCAAGACTGCCACCTTTCCAAGCACCTGGCTAATTTTACGTCTGCATTGACCAGTACAGACATACAAGAGAGCTACATCGTCGTTTTTTTTTTAACAGAGCTGTGACCATGAAAGCTCTCCTGCTGACAGTGTTCATCTTGGCTTTTCATGCAACCGTTCAAGGCAGAAGTTGTCCCAAAGGTGCACATTTGCATTGCACAGTATTAAAATAGGTTCAGCAGCACAAGCCTTCAAAGAACCATTGCATTGATTCTCCAGGTGGCTGCATCAACGTCCGCACCCACAAGTGCATCAGTGGGTGGCAGCCGTTGCGCTACTGGTGTGGCCAAAACAAGTACCTCGGCTGCTGCCCGATAGAAGGCGCAGAGCTTTACCAGCCCGTGGATCCGGACCACTACATGTCCAGCCCCTACTCCGACCTAGAACTGGACAAGTGCCTCGAAGCCATCTGCAGCCAGGGCCAGCATGCGCAGACTGCAGAAAAATCCGATTTAGCTCAATTCTGGGATAAACGCATAGATCAAATGTAAAAACCCGACGTGTGTCACTAGTGGGTGGTGCTGTGGCACCACACACTAGTGACACAACCGACTAAAAAACAACCACTCGTGCATACTGGTCCCCCAGGAGTCTGCTGGCTGCAAGCAGATGCCATTTGGTCAGCTGTGCAACGAGGATGGTGGCTCGCCCTCCTGCAGCTACTTCCAGATCAAGGAGGTCTTCTTTACAGTGAGTGGAGTGGCCACTGTCAACAGTTCCAGCATACATACACAGTAGTAATGGCACTGATCGATGCCAAAATGGTACTTGTTCACCACAGGACTGCAGCACGCTGCCACTGCCAAAGCGAGCAGATGGAATGACCGAGAGAGACTGGATCGAGTGCGCCGCGGACAAGCCATGCGCTGAGAAGTGTTCTTTGGTGACTGATGACCTCTTTTGAACACACACGCGCGCATGCGTGCACGCAGAGGCACAAACCACAAGAGCCAGCGCGATTTCAGAACTACTACCAACTCTACAGCAAGAACTGTCCCGACAGCATGGGCCAATGCGAGTGTCTGGCCAGGAACCACAACGGTGGTCCCTTCGGCTCGACCAATCCTCGGACGCTCACTTACTGGCGCGACCTCCAAGACGAGTTGCAAGACATCGCCGGCGGGAACTAGGGTGGCACTGGGTTGGGTGGTAGCCCTCACTACTGAAGAAGCATGCCGAATTTCGTGATTCACACAGAACCAATGAGTAGCGTCGAGCGACTAATCAAGTGTGGTGACTCGATCACGAGCGCGGTACGCGCACTTCAAAAGCAACCATACTCAAGCCAAACACACGCCACACAAGCACAGGAGGCAGGGATTTATATGGCGATTCCTCCATTGCGGCGAAAGCACTCGACGACACAACGCATGAACGGTTGCACTAGAAAGAAAGCGGACCGGAAAGCGTTTCAAAAACTCTTAAAGAATTGAGTATTAAGGTTTTTTTTTTTTTTTTTTTTTTTTTTTTTTTGTTTTTTTTTTTTTGTTTTGTTGGGTTTTTTGGGGGGTGGGGGGGGTGGGGGGGGGGGGGTATTAAAAAAAAAACAAATTGAGTAGCCCAGCCAAACTAGCAGTGAAACCATTTATTTGACAAAATATTTTAAAGGATTGAATAAACAATTTTTACGCGTATGCCGCTGCTCCCCTTTCGACAGTCGTTTTCCACTCATTGAATAATCACATTAAAAAAATGGTTTATCTGTCAAAATTTAAAATGTGCTAAACAAAACCCACCTAAGGCAGCGACTTCCGCCTGCGGATCCACCTTTTCCGTCAGTTCAAAGAAGCCGTCCAGAAATTCGAAGTCGGCGCGGTATAGCTGCAAATTTTCAATCCAAATAAAAACAATCAAAATTTAAACTGACAGACAGAAACACCGCTTGCAGGTTGGGCGCGCAAAGCGCGCAGCAGCAAGAAAACGTGAGCCAACGCGCGCGCGCACGCACGCACGCACGCACGCACGCACAGTAGTTTATGCAAATCTCACGTTTTTCGCCAGTTGAGACAGACAAACGAAATTGCGCATTTCCATGGTGAATAGTTGCTCGCACATAGGCAGCGTACGCTGTAGCACCTTTAGGTCCGCGACAAAACCGAAGCCTGCAAAAAATCAATGCACTCGATTATTAATTAATCATCAATTAACCATGAAGCCTAGCACCACAGACTCTAACAAAAATCAAACTGAAGTCGTTTTAAAAATCAATACAACCGACCGAGTTTCGTAAAGCGTTCGGTGCAGAACAACTCCTGACAAATTTCCCGCCACTGTTCGTCTGTCAAGAGCTTTTCCAGTTCCATCATGTCAAGCAAGTAAACGCGCGATTGGCTCGACACTTGCAACAGGGCGGCTCTAAAAATTAATAATTAAAAAAAAATAAAAATTGTTGCTGCAGAAATGTTATTCCCCGACTGCGTACCTACTGGCTGGTGCGCGGCACTAACGCTCGAAAAACATTTTTTATACGAACGCCCCCACTTGCTAGCACGTTCATAATTAGGCCAATTAGTCAACCTAATTAATTAATTAATCACTCACTTCTCCACTGGATTGTAGACGGCCGGCCGAAATTCCGAGTCCACACCCAGTAGAGCGCATCCTTCCGGGCATTCGCTGCCGCTGCCTTCCATCTGTTCGTCCGTTGTTGTTGTTCGTCCGAACACTTCTGTTCTGTACGTGCGAAGAGATTCCAGCGAATCCACCAATAGCATGGAATCTTGCAGTTGTTGCGGCAACGCTAGGCAGTCCGCTGCCGAGCCGGAACCGCTACTTTCCGCGCCGGGTGAATCTTCGAATAGGCTAAATAATTAGCTGGGCAATTGACGGTATGAAAGTGCAAAAGCACGCAGGCACGCACGCATGTTGTTATACAGCGATTCGCGCTTGGCCCTTCCCCAATGTTTGACGTGCCTGCACGGTGTGTTGGGATTGCGCCAAATAGAACAGGGTTTTTTAACGCACGCACGCGCACGCACGCACGCACTGAATTGGTAACACGTACTCACAATTTCCTAGGGTCACCGATATTCCTCATGTCCATGGCCATCATTCTGTGATAGCGTACATCGAAGTTTTGGACGGACAAATTGAAGAGCTTGCAAAAGGCAGCCGCCTCCTTGGGCTCGCGACGCCGAAACAGCTGATCGACAAACCAGACCCTGAATAATAGGCTGAATTTAATGGATTTAATGAGTCTATTCGCAAAAATTAAAATATCGGAATCTGAGCGCGCGCGTGCGGACGAGGCTCGCACGTTAGTATCAGAGCAACGAAAGGACTTTATTAACCTATAGATTATTTTAAATGTATTAGCAACCAACACAGAATATGTACTATCAAATCCACGAAATTAACAAAAACACTGAATGTTGTTGTCACATGGGGGTCAGACAGAAGTTATTTTTTACATCTGAAAGAATTCAAAACGCATTCTTTATTTTCCATCATTGGGTGCCAACGTGGTACTTAGCCTATTTGTGTATCAAAAAGGCGTAGCGTCTTTTGATTTGGAAGAGTATATGGCAGTTTTAATAAAAATGTCAAAAAGTCTTTCCGAAATTGTGGTGCAGGGTGTTTTGCACTATTTGCACTTGTTCGTTACGCTACAATAACAATCATTTAGCAAGTACAAATATAATTACTCGCTGATTTGAAACCAAATGATTTGGTTTTCAACTGTTTTACATGAAAACAAAGCAACTCAATCTAAAAACATTCAAGAAATAAAACAAATGTTTCAATTCAGCAATACAAGAACGAGACACCTAACAGTAGTCAGTCTCTTCAGGGTGCCACACAAATAGCAATGAGAAGTTTTTATTAAAAAGCACTTTTATTAAAAAAGCACTCTGAAGCACCGTATCTCCATGACTTGTCAAATACACCGCACTTTCCATATCAGCCAGGCCGCGCAGTTTAGTTAGAGGCAGTTACAATTTTTCTGAGTCGGCAATTCTGTCAATCAGACCATACCACCCCCACCTAAGGCTCTCGTGCAGTTCCAGCGTCGGCAGAGCCATCTGGCGGAAGGCGAGCGGCGTCATGCGCTTTTCGGCTTTTTTCTCGAAGAATCGCTGCCGAATGTAATAGTTGAGCGTGCCCGACGCGCGATTGTAGGAGAAATTGGGCGCGTGCTCGTGCTCGGACAAGCCGTAGTCCTTGAGGTATCTAAAAATTGACACGCTGTGCCCTTGTTGGAAGCAAATGGGCGCCAATTTTGGCGCGGAAGACGCACTGGCACGAACGCACTGGCACGCACGCACGCACGCACACACACAGGGCACGCACGCACGCAGGGCGCGCAAGCATGCACGCACGCAGGGCGCGCAAGCATGCACGCACGCACACAGGGCACGCACTGGCACGGACGCACGCAGTGGCACGCACGCACTCGCTCGCACGCACGCGCTGGCACGCACGCACGCACGCACGAACGCACTGGCACGCACGCACGCACTTTGCGATCATCTTCTCAAAGGCCTTTCTGCCCGTCTTGTCGCAGGTGACGGCTCCCTTGAGCGCCTCGCTGTACCGCTCGCAAAACTGCTGGAACCTCTCCTCAAAGGTGTCGTAGCCGCACTCTCTCAAGATGTCGTCCAGAAATCTGAGGGGGCGGCGAAGTAGGGTTAGCGATAGGTTGCTCTAGGCCTATCTAGCAATAGCCAGCCCCAGGGTTCGAAAACCGAGCATTTTACGGTGCATTTCGGAGTAAAATTGATGCTCTGCATTTTTTTAAATCTATCCATCAATCAATTGCGCACTTCTTTAGGCCGCACAATTTTAAGGCTGAACGAGTTCGGCTGGCTATTAGCGCACCTGAGCCACAGCTTCTGTTTTCGCTTGTCAGTGCCAATCAATTCCTCGACAAGATCCCTTCTGCCCGACAAAAAACAAGGTATCAGAAAGGATTCCAATAATTCGGCGTCAGTAAAAGCGTCTTGCAATTCCAAAGCGATTATGCTAGCGGCAGCTTTGGCAACTTCGGCACGCGACAGAAAGTCCTGAAAAGACATACCTGTAAGCAATATACGCGTGAAAACAATATTGATACGGAAAAGACCCGATAAAAAATAATAATACCGACTGAAAAATGTTGAAAACTGTTTGGAAAATCACTAGAAACGATCGAAAAATAGCGGGAGACCAAGCGGCGGTGAAATAGATTATGGGTAAGTCGGAAAAATCATGCAAAAAAAATCACGGACGAGGATCGAACCCACCGCGATGTCTGGAAGCAGCGCTTGGCGGCGCTCCAACAGAGCGAATGTCTCCACGCCAAAAGACACGTAATTGTTGCAATTGTGCGTCAACGCGTAGAAACAGCGACTCTACAACTGTGGAGACAATTAATTATAATTCATAAATTGCCAAACATAAAAATGGTGGAAATCCAGTTTAAAATTGCGCATTTTTTTGGCGCCAATTTTTCGTGGGAACCTTCCAGGGACTTATACATGCACGCAGAAACGATTAAAAACAGAGTATTTTTCATTTACTCAATACAACTCTAATCATGAGAGACCTGTAACTCCTCAGAGAGGTACGTGTCGCGCAGGAGTGTCAGTTTCTCCTTGTCCATTGCCCTGCAGAATTGCGTAAACGACTGGAAAATGGTCAGAGAGATACCAGCTGGCCTTCCAGCGCCGAAATCGGGCGCTTTTTCCACCAACCATAGAACCGTTTCATACGGGTTTTTGCCCGCTGCCACGAAAACGGTGCCCCAGAGGAATTCTTGAGCCTCTTTGCTTCTAGAGGGTGCAAAGAATGAACGCAAATAAAACAAAAAAATTCAAAAAAAAACACAAAACCGTTTGTTTTCGTGCCAGAGCGCTTTGAGGCGGCGCATCCATTTTCGTTCTTCCGAAAGGGCGTCCTCATCGGCTTGCAGCTCGTCAATTTCGCCAATTTTTCCATTTTCGCCACTTTCAAAGGGGTTTTCAAGCGATTTTTCCATTTTCCCCGCAAGTTCCTCCAAGTTCTTGGAGATCACCTCGTCAATGGACGACTTTCGGCGCAAAATCGTCACCTTTTTGCTGGGATCCACAGCGCTGCTGGAGCGTTGCGCCACACTTCCATCAGTCGCTTTCGACATTGTCAAAAATTGGGAATATCTATTCGGGGGTGGCGGGGTTACGCGGGAAAATAGACAATGTATAAACGGGAGGACCAGGTAGCACATGGCAGGGAGGACTGCAGTAACCGCACCGTCTCACACCAACACGCCGTGCCCGTCATAAATGTACTTCAGCGTATGGCCCAATGGTAGTGAATCGGCTTCTTGCGCGCACGGTTCACACATGTACGTGATTGTTTGGCGTTCGTCGGTACTGTACCCTACTTTTCAGACATATGTAATGTGCGGCAATTTTTTTAATAGTGCCCCTGGATCTCGGATCCCAGCGTCCGCGCACTGGCTGGAGACCTGAACCGCCAAAGGTTGTCACAGTTGGACACGAGAAAATGACATCGCTTGCTCTGGAAACTTGGATGGCGCGCTTTGGTGGGCTGCATCTGTTAGCGGCGACCGAATAACCAGCACGCTGGTATTTCAAGTATCAGTGGCCCGGCCGTGAAATGCAGTGAGTGAGTCAATCTAGCACGGGCGGAAATGGCTTTGGTGTCAGAAAAATTTTTGCGCTGGGCATTTGCCCAAAAACAATTAGCTGCAATCGCGCTGTTGGGGGGGGGGATGCGACTTGGCTTATAAAAAGGGGCGTAAAAGCAAGATTCTACTTCGTAGACAACAAAAAGGAGCCGAAATTGCGCAAACCCTTCAATGTTTGCGAAGCCATTGTAGGTTTTGCAAACGCATTTTAGAGCACCCGCACTACAAGAATTGCAGCTTCCATGCTGTTCGTGTGTTCTATACACGAAATTTCTTGTAAAAGTCTCGTACAGTTATTGTTCGGTATGTGCCCCGACCATTTCGTTTGTTTGTTTGTTTGTTTGTCTGCCGCTTCATTGATCGTGAGGTCCTCTCTCTGGTCACTGGTTCAAAAAAATACGTGTATTTTTTTGAAAAAATACGTGTGAAAAAATACGCGCCCAACTCTACATATACTATGTAGGAACCTATTTGTGTAGCAAAGCATGGCATTACGATATGGCGCGACAGATTTCTTGCAAGCGCTTCAAATCAAACAGTTTGGTTTTCTTGCACGGAATACGCGTATGTATGTATTTAGTTCACTTCAACGCAACATTGAAAGACACGTCTGTGTGTGTTCCGAGCAGAACGCATTCCTGCACGCCAGTGCAAGTGTGTCGGACGCTCCAGACCAGCCAGAACCTAACGCGAAGCCGTTCAGCAAATGATGGTCGGCTTTCAATGGCGTCTTCCTCGTGCCTCTAATCGTCGCGACGACTTTGTGCGTTCCGCCCACCTTCCTTGACGAGGGTCCAGCTCATCTCCACGACCATGTTCACCAGCGGAGTCGCCACCGTTCTGCAATGCTCACTCGGAGTGGGGTGCGCTCGTGCCTATTATTGCACAGCGGCTAAATAAAATTTCTATGTGCACGTTTTGGTAATAATTTGATGTGCATAGCGTGACGTGGTGTGAAAACTGAAAAGAACATCTGTAGTATGTACCGATTGAAAGGCTGAACACACCTTTTTTTGGGTGGAATTTACAGGTGTATTAATAATTGTACTCAGTGCTAATAATTGTACTAAATAATTGTACTCACTAATTGGGGCGAGGAGACTGTTGACCTACATACACGCATACCTGTTTTAATCATGCGCGCGTTTGAAGGCTTCCGTTGCTCCAAGCGCCGCCATCCTGTCCGTGCAGTCCCTGTACGCGAGTCGCCAGGGATTCGACCAGGGCGCATGTCCCAGCACCGAGTCCGCAAACTGGACGGAGGCGCAAGCTGACGAATTGTTGACCGAGAAAATTCTGACGGCAACTTGGCGTGTGCCTCGGCTTCGTAGCGGCCACCGTCGCGCCAGATGACGACGTCCTTGCGGCGACGGCGCTCAGCGTTGAGCTGTCGTTGTCGGTCCTGCTCGGCGTCCGTGAGGTCCGGCCTCACGAAGAAGGGCAGCCAGCCGGGCTGACACTGCGCCTGGGGCAGGAGCGCACCGCGCCTGCTGACTTTCCAGCAAAGTTGTTGTTGTTGTCAGAGACAACTGTGACGATGCGCGGGCGCGCGTCTGACCGGCTGTTTTCCATCCTCACCGTCGCGACAACAAAGACGTGAATGTCGGCCAGTGCGACCAGTGCGCCGTCAGCTATGCGGCGTCGCGAAATATGACCGCCGTGTGACTGAGTGAATCTCGACCATTACGACCGGCAGCTTCAAATACAAAGCCAACTTGTTGACTCGGTGCCCTTTCTTTTGCTTTGATGGACATTTTTGGTGGATAATCAGCTTAAATAGCGCGACTTAGCTGGCGAGGGACGTACACAGCGTCTGTCTTCTCCAAGTGGCATAGAATCCTCTGCAAGACAACAGCTGAGAGGCGTGGCAGAAACTCAACTGATATGTCATTCGTTTGGATCGCCGTTGGTTTGTTGACGACCGCGACCTCGCTCGCATTCACGGACGCGGAAAACATAAATGAAGCGGTGACTGGCATTGTTTTCGTTTGTCGTTTTTCGTGTTCCGCAGGTGTCCTGAGCGAGTCAAATTGAGTTGACACTTTACCTGAATATAGTACCAAGCACTGAATTGAAAAGAGTGATGAAAGTGGTTTGGGCGGGGTGGGACAGGAATGCGTGTTCAGCGCGTCTGCGTCGGTCGTAGGGTTCGTGTCCTTCAGTTTCGCCGTGGCTTCGAGTGGGGCCCAGATGTGAGATTCTCTTCCAAGTCAAACGGACCGCGAAGACCACCCGACTGCCACTGGACGCCGTGTCCCCCAGGCAGGCGCTGCGGAAGCTACCAGTCGCGCAACATGCGCGTGAGTGCATCATCACTTTTCGTGCCGACAATTCCTTCACGACATTGCAACTCTGAATCACGTTGGCTGCGTGTTCTGGGGTTCTGTCATTCCTGCCATTTGTTCTTAGTTTCTGACTCTGAATCAGAAACTGTGGCCGATGGGTAGCACTTTGAGTAAGATGGGTTCCTGAACTCAACGGCAACTATACACGATAACTGTGATGGATTACAGTTACAGTTCTTTACATCACAGTTTCGAACCGTCAAATCAAACGCCAATTTCCAGCAAACAACCGCTTTCAGTGTGGCACCACCACCATGTCGCCTGAATTGAAAATCGTCACGAAACTCGTAGTAAAGAAATGAAAACTGCTCAGAATATTCAAGAAATCGCAACGACGGAGTTTTGATAATGCAAGTGAACTGAGTTTTGATAATGCAAGTGAGACTTGAGAATGCAAGTGAACTGATTGAATTCTACATTTCGTTCATGCTATGGTTTCAAGCTAGGCTATTCCCTTCTTTGTGGTTCAAATAAAGCATAAACAGGAAGCGAGCAAAAACTGCATATATTGAGACGGCCGATTAGGGCCAAAATTCGTTTCGCCACATCACATACGTATGTCCCTTTCATTGTTTAGTGTTTGTTTCAATTTTCAATGTTTCATTTTGCGCACGAAATATTTGGCGATGTTGCGCCGAATCATAGAATAAATTGTGCGCGTTTCGCTACCACATTGCATAAGGTATACGTACGTATTTGGGTTACAATCTGTGAGCAAAACTGCGCAAAGAAAAAATCGGGTGGGATGCGCTCGGCAGAAAATAGCATTTGACCGAAAGCTATGTGTTTAATAGGCGGCGTTTCTACGCATGAGAACAAGCTCGACAGCCGCTGTACAAGCTGCGCGATGCCGTTCTGTACAAATTCTATTTTGAACTTGGGCGAGCGTCAAAGGGTGTCGCCAAAGGAGGGGGGGCAGTCTGTGGTCCAACAGAGACAGAGAACGCATGACCCACCCCCTTCCCATGCTGTGTCGTTTCAATGCTGATTTACCGTAAATCCTTCAATAGAACCCCCCCAATAGTGCCCCACTCCAATAGTGCCCCCGGGTACGGCAAGGTTGAACGAATAGTGCCCCTTTCCTATTGTGCCCCTGGGGGTAAGGGGTCTGTTATGCCATGTGTCTTTTATACGCAAAAATAAAGTGGTGGTAGGTACACACTACTACTAACCAATAATAGTGCGTTTCGGCAACTATTGACGCCAAATCAACCATTAGATGAAAAAAGTGATCAAAATCATCAAAAAATCGGCAATTTTGACAACAAACTTAGCATTGCCATTCACAATTTTTAGGTTGAAAGTAAAATGTGTATCAAAACTATATGCACACCCCCCCCCCCCTAGGGAAGCACCTGTTGGACGGATTTAGCTGAAATTCAACATAGATGTAGGCCCAACAAAAATTCATGACCAAATAAAATTTCTATGAAAAACCAAAAGCCGAGCGTCGAGATATGAGCAATCATCTGAGGTACAGTGAAGTATTGCCATAAAAACATTTCTGCGTGTTTTATGGCAGCAATTTCTGGTTGAATGGTAAACAACTGTTTTAAACGAGTGTCGAGGACCATGTCAAGGTCAACGACATTACCCAAGTGCGCCTTGTCGACAAAGCGGCTGCAGTTACTTTTGGAACGGCACGCGACGCAGGTGCACAGTTGATCACCTGAAAGTGGGTGGCTCAGAAGCAGAAGCGATCGGAACGATGGGTCACCAAGCACTGGGACAGAGAGCTGCATGATGTGGTCATCACTGACCGATCCGACATCGGCCTACCACTGCTGATTCGTCAAGAAACGGGCAAAGTGGTGACAGCAATTCAAAATCTCTACTGACAAGATTGTTCACTGTACCTTGGATGATTGTTCATATCTCGACGCTCGGTTGTTTGTCTTTTTTTATAAAATTTAATTTGGTCATGTATTTTTGTTGGCCCTACATCTATGTTGAATTTCAGCTAAATCCGTCCAACCAGTACTTCCCTAGGGGGGGGGGGTGGTGCATACAGTTTTGATGTAGAGAGTCCCTCCCCCCTCCAATAGTGCCTGCGGGTAAGGAGAGATTGAAATATAAGTGCCCGGGGGCACTATTGGAGGATTTACAGTAGTTGGGCCATTTGATCACTCGTTCCAGTGCTGAAGGCCGTGTGTTGCTTATGCCGCTCTTTGATAGGTCATCAGTGGGTGTCTCTAAGTGAGTGCGTACCCTAGGATGATCATTCATGACAACACGTCAGTACTTGCGTCTAAACACGTTGGTTGGCGCTGTACCATACTTTTCAAACCTATACATATGTGTCACAAATTCTTCATTAGTGCCCTGGGGTCTCAGGGCCTGATGCCCCGGGGTCTCAGGCACGGTGCCCCACGGTTTCAGGCTCCAGTGCCCCAGTGTCTCAGGCCCCAGTGCCCTGGAGTCTCAGGTCCAGTGCCCTGGAGTCTCATGACCCAGTGCCCTGGAGTCTCAGGCACCAGTGCCCTGGGGTTTCGGGCCCCGGAGTCTTGGGTCCCGGTGCCCTGGGGTCTCAGGCCCCAGTGCCCCGTGGTCTCGGCCCCCTGTGCCCCAGGGTCTCGGGCCCCGGTGCCCTGGGGTCTCAGGCCCCAGTGTCCCGTGGTCTCGGCCCCCTGTGCCCCAGGGTCTCGGGTCCTGCCGCCCCATAGCCCCTAAAGTTGCCGCACTTGAACACGAGCCACTGACACACACTCGTTTCTAATCGCTGGAAAGTTGGGCGGTGGCGCAGTTTGGTCAGCTGCTGCAGCTGTTGAAGGCGACCAAATAATGCCCGCGTTGATGTACTTTGTTAGAGACGGCTGTCACAGTATCAGTGACACATCCGTGAAGAAACGTAGTGAGTCGTTCTACATCGCACGGGTAAAAGTGGCTCGTTCATCGTCAGGAACGTTCTTGCACAGGTCAGTTGCCCAAAAGTAATTAGCTGCAATCGCGCTGTTGTGTATGCGACGTGGCTGGTAAGAACGGCCGTAAAAGCAAGATTCTACTTTGTAGACCCTGATTCAACGAGAGTAGCCCATATTGTGTAACTGCTTCAATGTTTGCGAACCCATTGTACCGGTATGTAGGTTTCGAAAACGCATTTAGAGCACGCGTATTACAAGAATTGCAGCATCCATGCTGGTTGTGTTGTGTGTGTTCTATACCCGGACTTTCCTGCAAAAGTCTCGTACAGTTGGTGCAGTCTCGTACAGGTACGTACACGTATGGTATGTGTCGCCGGTATGTGTTTCGTTTGTTTGTTTGTTTGTTTGTTTGTTTGTTTGTTTGTTTGTTTGTTTGTTTGTTTGTCTGTTTGTTTGTTTGTTGTTGTGTTTGTTTGTTTGTTTGTTTGTTTGTTTGTTTGTTTGTTTGTTTGTTTGTTTGTTTGTTTGTTTGTTTGTTTGTTTGTTTGTTTGTTTGTTTGTTTGTTTGTTTGTTTGTTTGTTTGTTTGTTTGTTTGTTTGTTTGTTTGTCTGTTTGTTTGTTTGTGAGCCGCTTCAATGATCGCGGGGCCTCTCTCTGCTCCCAATCGACCGCTGCTAGTCGGAGATGAGACCCAGTCAGCCCAATCTTGCGGGGCTGGCTTCCCTAACGGACCGGAATTGTCACAGCCGCCAGGTTGGTTCTGCTGACCGGCAGCTCGATGACATACAGGGGACCTCAAGGGACGCGCAGGACATACAGCTCTCAGAGGAGACCGACCTGCTGTCCAGACGGCTCCCACTATGTCCATCCGACCGCTTCGTCGCTCGCGCATTCAGAACATATTGGCGCGAGTATGCTATTGTCCTGATAGCACGCTGGTTACCTATCACCTTGTACTTGCTTAGTGCCTTTTCTCACTAACGTGCGCCGGTTGTTGCACGCACGCGTATTATACTAGAAGCCCTGTCAAGCACCCGCGTTCCATACGCTGTGCTGGTTGGCCGTCGACGCAACAGCCAAGCACCAGATAACGAGGGCAACGATGGTTGCGTGGTATCTCGGCGCGACCGGTTTCCAAGCCGCTTTACCTATTCTCTGACGCTCGCTTGAGAACCGGATTCCAGATTTCTGGTGATTGGTGAAGCATTGTTGTATTCTCTGCGGCCTGTGATAGAAAATTCGAGCGGGAATATCATGGACGACTCTCTCGATGGGATAGAAGCGACAAATGATGCAGAAGAGTCGACGGAATTGGACAAAGAGCGACTGTTCTACAAAGTAGACCATTCGCCACCCGTCCCCACCACTCTCCTGTTTGGCCTACAGGTACCCCTGTATGTACATTCATAAATCAGAATGGGCGTTGAGCACTGCAATTAATGAAGAGTGATTGACACTCGGAATGTTATGGCAAATTTGACAAATATCGTTTTCATTGTTCATATCGTGGCTGCAAATCGGATCACATGGTATACTATTTGTGTATAGCAAAGCGTAGCATTACGATATGGCGCGACAGATTTCTTGCAAGCACTTCAAATCAACACAGTTTGGTTTTCTTGCATGGAATACGCGTATGTACATGCGGTATGTCGTTCACTCAAACGCGACATGTGATTTGCACCGTAAAAGTGATAAACCCGAGGCAGAACACATTCCTGTACGCCAGTGCAAGTGCGTCGGACGTCCAGCCAACCAGAAGCTTACCTACGTGAAGCCTTTCAGCAAATGCTGGTCGGCTTCAACGGCGTCTTCCTCGTGCCACTAATCGTCGCGACGACTTTGTGCGTCCCGCCCAGCTCCCAGACGAGGGTCCAACTCATCTCGACGACCATGTTCACCAGCGGAGTCGCCACCGTACTGCAATGCTCTCTCGGAGTGGGGTGCGCTCGTGCCTATATTATTGCGCAGCGGCTAAATACAATTCCTATGTGTACGTTTTGGTAACAATTTGGTGTGCACATCGTGATGTGGTGTAAAAACTGAAAAGAACATCTGTAGTGTGTATGTACCGATTGAAGGGCTGAACAAACTTTTTTGTGTGGGGGGGGGGAGGGCTGGAGGGGGCCACCCACGCCCCATTCACAGGTGTATTGATAAATGTACTCAGTGCGGGTTAATCGAGGTGGGGATAATGTTGATCTACACGCAGAGCTGTTTTATCTACACGCAGAGCTGTTTAAGCATGCGCACGTTTCAAGGCTTCCGTTGATCCAAGGGCCCAGTTTCCCCTTCTTGGCCGCCATCCTGTCCGTGCAGTCCATGTACGCGAGTCGCGAGGGATTCGACCAGGGCGGATGTCCCAGCACCGAGTCGGCAAACTGGACGGAGGCGCAAGCTGACGAATTGCTGACTGAGAAAATTGTGACGGTATAACTCGACGAAGAATGGAAAAGAAATCAATGTACTACTACATTGTACATGTACCTGGGCTTCTGTTGCAGCTGCAAGGGGCGCAACTGGTGGCCGCGGCGGTGCAGATCGCCATCGGACTGAGCGGTCTGATCGGAGTGATCACCCACTTCGTGGGACCTCTGACGATCGCGCCCCTCATGGCCAACTTGGCGCTCTCCGTCGCCCCGCTCACGCTGAAGGACATGCAGCAGCACTGGACGTCCATCCTGTGAGTTGTCAGTAAATGCTGCAATTGAAAACTTTTGGCCAGACCACAAAAGGCGGTAATGGAGTGGGAAAGGGTACGCAGTAAGCAAGTGCAGGTTGAAAAATAATCGTCGCCCTGGGTCGCATATTGGAAGTGTTTTGCCACGTCGGACTTCAGAACTTCAGACTGCTGTTACTGCTTCTTCTGACCACTCTCTATTTGGCGAACGTCAAGATACCGCTGCCCTATTGGAGCAAGCGCAAAGTGGCGATCACGAGGCAACCGGTCATCGGCATGTTCCCTGCAAGTTGACTAGTGGATCTGGCCGTTTAAGTCTTCACCGACCCTTCACCGATTCAGTATCTGATCGCGATCGGCTTTGCCTGGCTCTCTTCCGCACTTCTGACCGCTTGGGACGTCTGGCCAGCCGGAAGTCGCGCTCGCACCGACCTGCAGAGCGACATTCTCTCTGAGTCGGCATGGCTATTCGTGCCCTATCCAGGTAGGTACAGGCTGCATGCTCGCACGCACGCACGCACGCACGCACGCACGCACGCACGCACGCACGCACGCACGCACGCACGCACGCACGCACGCACGCACGCACGCACGCACGCACGCACGCACGCACGCACGCACGCACGCACGCACGCAAGCACACACGAACGCACGCACGCACGCACGCACGCACGCACCGGCACGCACGCACGCACCGGCACGCACGCACGCACGCACGCACGCACGCACGCACGCACGCCGCGCACGCACGCACGCACGCACGCACGTACGCACGCACCGCGCGGCACGCACGCACGCACGCACGCACGCACGCACGCACGCACGCACGCGCGCACGCACGCACGCACGCACGCACGCACGCACGCACGCACGCACGCACGCACGCACGCACGCACGCACGCACGCACGCACGCACGCACGCACGCACGCACGCACGCACGCACGCACGCACGCACGCACGCACGCACGCACGCACGCACGCACGCACGCGCGCACGCACGCACGCGCGCACGCACGCACGCACGCACGCACGTACGCACGCACCGGCACGCAGGCACGCACGCACGCACGCACGCACGCACGCACGCACGCACGCACGCACGCACGCACGCACGCACGCACGCACGCAGCGGCACGCACAGGCCAATGGGGCTGGCCGCGGTTCCACGTGGGCGTGTGCCTGGGCTTCGTCGCGGCCACCGTCGCGTCGGTCGTCGAGTCGATCGGCGACTACCACGCGTGCGCCAGGGTCTGCCAGGTGGGCTGTGGAAGTTGTGTGACGTTCTGATTCTATACGCCATGATGCCACACTTCAGTTGCATCCATTCAGGAGAAGCCGCCGCCGTCGCACGCGACGAACCGTGGAATCGCTGTGGAGGGCCTGGGCTGCCTGCTCGCCGGCCTGCTGGGCACCGGCGGCGGCGTGACCACCTACAGCGAGAACATCGGCGTCATCGGCATCACCAAGGTGACCATCCAGCCACTATGTATCTCACAGGGTGGAATTTCAAGACCATGACGTCATTAGGTCGCCAGTCGCCGCGTGCTGCAGACGGCGGGAGCGCTGCTGCTGACGGTGGGCGTGATCGGCAAGGTCTCGGCCCTCATGGCAACCCTGCCCACTCCCTTCGTCGGCGCCATCGTCACCTTGAGGTTCGGCTGACCTTGTGTTCTTGCAATGTACGTTTTGATCGTTTATTTGTATTGAAATCAATATGACCCTGGAAGGCACAATTTGGTCGTCCTACTGACTGGTATCATCATGCTGCTCGCTATTGCTGTTCCATGTGGAGTGTGGGTTTACGCAATGTACATGTTTCTTGCAGCATCGGTATGGTGGGTGGAGTGGGCCTGTCGAGCGTGCAGCGTATCGATCTGGGTCTGTCCCGTAATATGGCCATCCTGGGTCTTTCCATCATGCTCGGCATCATGATACCCGCGCACGTCAAGGCCCAGGGCATTCACACTGGTACGGTACATCCAGCTGCAACAACACAATCTGCCATTGCAATATTCAGTAGTAGGTACCATGAGTCCCACATGCTTAGTGCCCCCCCCCCCGCCCCAGAAGCAGGGGAGAGAACCTGGAGGCGATGGTGCTGTGGCAGAACAATCACAGCATGACAGACTACAGAATACATACAGATAGGATTACGGCAATACACGTACCATAGACATGCGTACAGTACACAGCACAACGGTCATTCATTGGCCAAAGCGAGGCACGCCCTAGGACTGTTGGCACTGGATCAGACGCTGACAGTGCTGCTGACAATCGAGATGTTCGTGGGTGGCATGGTCGGCTTTCTCTTGGACAACACCGTGCCTGGTGAGGAGCTGCAGAAGAACCGTATTCATGGATGCGAATGCGTACTGAAAATGCAAAATTCCGCTGTCGATAGGCGCGACAAGAAGGCAAAGAGGACTGCCAGATATCAGTTGGGGCGACAAGAAGAAGAGCCTTCATGAGGCAGAAATGGGCACCGTCGGGACAAAGACTGCAGCATCCGCCGCGTACTTCGAAACTTGCGGCTTGGTCAGCAGCGCATGGTACCCGAGACTATCAAAAGTGGCGCCATTTATGCCACGTGCGGGCCACACGTGATGGTCACGTACATTGTAGCTATGGGGATGGAGAAGCGGGGGACATCTTGCATAAATTGGCCTTTCAGGGGCCTAATTAGAGAGCTTATTGCATGCAATTATACGGTTCCAACTTCCAAGCAACTGTAGGTACTGGCAGATAGTACATACGTAGTCTATTTCCTGCCCTCTCATAGTGACTATGGGTGAAGTGATTCTGTGGTGGTGTGGCGCTAGTGAGGCGCGGATACCGACTGTTGTTGTTGCGTTGCAAATGCTGCAACCATCCCACTTCTTCTCAGAAGGCGAAAGAGTTTTGCATTGCGCTTGCACACTGCATTCAAGTCGAGATTCGGTAATGGCAGGTCAAGCAGCACATCCTTAATTCACGGATTGCCGCACTGCTACAGAAAACTGGCTGACGACGACGAGTCGGAAACTGCTCGCAACGAGTCGTGCAGATCGAAGTGCATGTACATGTACGTACATAGCCTTTGCAAGCGACGAAAAGCTCGCCATGCAGCGACGTCGTGCTACGCTAACGCGTGACGCTTTACTATGAAGGTAGGAAAGTTCAGTTTTTCGGGATACTTTGCTAGTGATATAGGTCATATCGAAGTATAAACCTATGTAGGTACCTTCAAGCGCAGCGCCCACGTAATCCAGTCCGTGCTTGTCGAATGGGCCGTCGGTGTTTCCTATCTGCGCTGTTCTTCACGCCTTTGACGACTCAAAAATAAGCCGGTCCAAAATGCATTTTGTATCCCCTGGAAGGGAATTAGCAAGAAAGCCGGCGGTCGCCTCGCTAATCAGGCGAGCGCAATCGGCCCTCTATCTTTCCGATCAAGCCCCCCCCCCCCCCACCAGCCGACCTTGCGCTAGCTCGCATCACTTAGCTCACTCACCTGCTCTAATTCCCAAAAACTAAAGTTACCGGTAACGCACAACATGGCGAAGACAAGTCTACTGCTCGCGTGCGCTGTCGTCGCGGCGGTGCTTCTCCAGTCGAACGCTTGCTTTAAGAAGAAGAAGAAGGAGGAGGAAGAGCCGGAGCCGAAGAAGTCGAAAGGGGGTCGGTTTCCGGAGAGGGGGCAGTAGTAACTCTTGCGGGGGCGCCCGGGGAATGGGGTTGTCGTCTGCAGAGCGCGTCTTGATCTTCGGCGGCAAGGGCGCGTCGAACGAGGAGGCGACGCCGCTCGGCATCTACGCGTACGACCCCAAGGAGAAGGCGCTCGTCAAGCACGAGCACGCGCTCCGACTTCGGCGTCGTCGCGGCCGGCAAGAAGCTCTTCGTCCTCGGCGGCGTCCTGCCCGACGCCAGCGTCGCGCTCGACAGCCTCCTCTACGTCGACGGAACGCTCACGCCCTCTACGGCACCCGAGACCCCGAAGCTCGCCTCCGTCGCCCTCGCCCTTCTCGGTAGCGCCTCTGTGCCAGTTCAAGCGCCCCTTTGGGCTCCACCGACAGTAAGACCGCGCTTCTAAAGGCGGTTCCATCTACGCGTGCGGCGGCTCCAGCGGTGCCGAAGACGTAGAGC
>JASAMY010000061.1:0-105947 GCA_030248085.1 Paralinhomoeus sp. GSCO2_6 | reverse complement strand
GCTATACGAAAGACTGTTGGCATTTTGGTGTGGAATTTTGACACCATAATGCGACGGCGGGACGAACCGCTTGAGGGGGGGGGGGGGGGGCGCCCGGGTGGGTGAATTCCATTATGACCCTGCGGGGGTCCGGACCCGGGCCAGCCTTGCCCCCCCCCCCTCTGCTACAGTCATGTGCGGGACGGGTGAGACTTGTTGTGTAGCTGCCACATCCCCGAAAGCCACGTGAACTAATGAGGCGGTTGAATTTTTGGGTCGCCAGTGCGAGTGCGCTCGTGTCTACTAGAGAATAGCACGGGCCTGCACATCTCGGCCCGGCCCGGCCCACGAAGAGTCCGGCCCGGCCCGCACCCTCAAAATCCAGGCCCGGCCCGGCCCGGCCCGTCCAACTGCTCAATATCGCAGGCCCGGCCCGGCCCGGCCCGGCCCGGCCCGGCCCGCAACACGAAAGAAGTACAGTCACTACAGTGTACAATTTACTGAAATACGGTATGCCAATTTGCGTGATTTACTTAACGGAATGGCGCATTCACCTCTCAGAATCGCAGTTCACAACCATTTTACAGCCTTTGCACCATTTGAGCGCGAAAGACGCGCGTCATAGAATACAAAGTTGGCTAATACGGTGCGGAATAGTCGCCGATACTTACAATGCATTACATAGGTAGCTATCTACGTTGGCCAGCCAAGAACGTTTGGCCCGGCCCGGCCCGGCCCGCACCCTCAAAACGCAGGCCCGGCCCGGCCCGGCCCGCAAAACGGGCCTGGAATTCCGGCCCGGCCGGCCCGGCCCATGCTCATCCCTAGTGTCTACTAAACTGCGTGTCTTTCCAGACGCCGGGGGCCCACCTGGCCGAGGACGATGCGATCGATCGCAAGTTGTGGGGCGAGATGGAGAGGTAGCCATCATCCCCCTTTGGACTTTGCGTGAGAAAACCGGTTCGCTCATGTTCCCTTGCTTGTCGCGCAGCGAGGAGAGCGAGTCGGAATCGTCTGAGGGCGAGGGCGAGGGCGAGGAGGAGGAGGGCGGCGAGGCCGGCGCCGACGACGCCCATCCGCCCACCGCCAGCGGGCTCACCACCCCCGCGGAAGGGTGCGTGCGTGCGTGCGTGCGTGCGTGCGTGCGTGCCCTAACAACAGTGGAGCGTCCTGCCCTTGCAGACTGATGACGCCTAGCGGGGTCGCGTCGACTGGCATGCCTACAGGTCTGGAGACACCGGCCAGCTCGATCGAGCTCCGCAAGAAGAAGCTGACCTCGGACGAGGGGTTCGTCGTACTTGTGAGTGCGAGCAAACCGGTTTCGAGGCTAATAAGGAGTACACTTTCAGGTCCGAGACGCCCGGCTCGCTGTACCACGTGCTGCCCGAGAGCGGCTCGAGCGCGTCGGCGGACAGATGATGGCCAGCACGCACGTCTACGATGTCAATGTTCGTCCAACGCCCCGCTCCCAAAAGATTTCTGATGATCTGACATTCATAATCTCGTCCTCGGCCGGGCGGCGAGGATCACACCTGTAGGTAGTCAAGGGGGGTTTGAAAAATTGTGCAAAAAATGACGCCATTTTGTTGTCTTGCGGTAAGAAATTGCAAAGGGTGCTAACACGCTCCTTTCCAGGCTGCCAAGGAGAAGAGTGGCTCTGGGGCCACTGCAGCGGGGGTGGGCGTTGGGGGTGGAGGTGGAAGCGGCGAGGTGGAGGTGGCGTTGACGGCGGACGAGCTGGCGGAGGGCGTGCTGTCGGGCGCGGGCGACTCGAAGCGGCTCGAGAAGAAGTACGACGAGCAGCTGCGCAAGCGCCTCCAAAAAGACCAGGAGAGCCGCGGAGACCTCTCAGACATGGTCGCCGACCACGCGGCCAGGCAGAAGGTTGGCAGAAGAGCAACGTACAGTGCAGTGACAGTACTGGAAGCCATACATGTAACTGGTGGGCGGGTTGCCGCCCCCAGCCGGAATTATACCCCTACCCCCCCCCCCCCCCACTCCCCCCAGAATTTTCGTGAAGTTTTCCAACTTTTTTAAGACACAATTTAGGTACATTTTTTTGCTCTCTGACTCCCCCCCCCCATCTTCAAATCTGCTTACCCCCTCCCCCACACCCAGAATGGTTTCCGTCCCTCCCCCCCCCCCCTCCACTTCAAAAACCCGGTTACATGTATGCTGGAGGCATGTTGACTCTACCGTGGGCACGGTGCGCCATGTATTTATAAGCCCCCCCCCCCCTCCGCTTCCCTGCCGTTGTCAATTCGCAACTGGTGCATCTCTACTACGCTATAGGCAGTTTGAAATGAGCGGTTTTAGTCACTTTGAAATTGCCTCCCGCCGATTTTTCGGCCCACATGTTACTGTGGTGGGGAGATGTTTGGCGTCATGACTTTGTCGTTCTGACTGAACTGGTTTGGATGCTTTTTCTAAACTCTTTCCTGAATTGCAGCGGAAACGCAAGGCGCAAGAAGAGAAGAAGGGTGCCAGCGGCTCCAGCAAAGGCTCCGAAGCCGGCGGCGGTAGCGGCAAGAAATATAAGGACTTCAAGTTTTGATTTTGAAGAAAAAGAACTGGAAAAAAGTGTAGTGTCATTGCGTTCGCTGGACTGTGCACACTTTTGCGTCTCTGTGTTGCGTTCTGCTGACTTTGCGCTAGTAAAAGTTGCGGACCTGCAATGTTTGATTTTTTTTTCATATTATGCGACTACTTTTGGAGTGCCAATAGGTGGTTTTTGATGGTATATTTTTGTGGTTTTTAGCGGCTGCTTTTTGACCAATCGGCCACCGGGTGAAAATGACGCGCGATGACAGGTCGGTGTTTGAATCCAGGCGCTTTGGCCGCCTTTTTTCAGTACAGACGCATTTGAATAATTGTTCCGTGTGGTGAGAATCCGTCAGTCGTCGAGATGTTTCGCTGAGTAAGATGGATTCGTACTAATAGTTTAATTAAAATACTTTAAACATTTTTTGTCCCTGTTGGGAACCTAAATCTAAAATTGGAGATTTACGCACCGATTCTTTCTCGTCGTGCTAGAAGCTTTCTAAAACGGGTGGTACGCTGTAGTGTTTGCAGTCTGCGCGACCCTAGTTTTTTTTCTGTCTCTCTTTTCTTACACCGCGTGCGTTGTTTTGCCATCGCCAGTAGTGCATGGGTGCGTTCGTGCGCTGTTGTCGTCTGGGCATCATGCGTTTCAAGTCAATATATCGGCGGTCCCTGTATCATCGCCGTCCACCCGTTCACCATAGGGGATGTGCCATTAGGTACAGCAGTAAATGCCACCTTAGAAGGTGAGGGTACACACCACGCATCATGTGACCGTTCAAACGTCTACCCTGACCCACTCGAATTAGAACCGGCGAGTCGTCTTCTGGTGGCGGTGGGACGACGGACGAGTTGGAGGAGAGCCGTCGGCGACGCGAGGTGCTCGAGATCTGCTGGAAGCCCATCAAGGAGGACCCCTCCAACTTCGACGCCTGGACCCACCTGCTGCAGTGCGTGGAACAAGTCGTAAGTGCCAGCTGCAGTCACACTCCAGGGGCGGGGGGGGGGGAATTTCTAAAAAAGATAAACGAAACTAGGACGAGAGCAAGGCGGCGCGGGAGGCGTACGACGCGTTCCTGCAGCGCTACCCGTACTGCTATGGCTACTGGCGCAAGTACGCCGACTTCGAGAAGCGCCACAGACACCTCGAGAGGGCCACCGACGTACGGACGCGCACGCACCGACACGCACGGACGCACTGGAAGAGTCGGGGGGGGGGGGGGGGGGGGTCTGGAATAAAATTGGAGGGTAACAAATTGTGCAACAAAATCTGTCGGTACACAGTACGAATTTTGACGGTTGGTTATTTGTTGCGGTTGGTTGGTGCGGTTGGTTATTTGTTCTACGATATTTTTTTGACTTTGTGAAAATGTTTCACTCCAGCCATTTAATTTGCAATCCAAGGGTGGTTTTTGATTTGACGCCTCGCTTTGTGTGCACGTTCTGCTCCCCGTGTTGTTTTGTTGGGGGGTGGCGTACCTGTAACTGGGTTTGTCAGAAAGGGGGGGGGGGCAATGGGCGTAGCGAACCTAAATGGGCACTTTTTGGTCAAAACAGAATTGTTTTATGGTGGCTCTTTACAGTCGTCTAACACTGAAAACCGCCAACATTTATTTACTTGTATCGTTTGGATTGGACAGGGTGATAATCCTTTGCGAAAATTCTGGGAGGGGGCGGCTTCGAAAGATTCTGGGGGAAGGTAAGCACCCCCCTCTCCCAGTTATAGCAACATTTGCAGACAGTGCCTTGCTATACAAAAAATGGATTTTTTTCTGTAAATTTTGGTACATTCTTCCTTAATTCACAAAATACGTTTTAATTTCTATGAATCGATTCAATGTCACGCACCGTAGCGACACGGACCGGCGCACACGCACGCACACACACCCACACACGCGCACACACACGCACACACACACGCACCACACACGCACGCACACACACACACACACGCACGCACACACGCGCACACACACGCACACGCACACACGCGCGCGCACACACACACACGCACACGCACACACACACACACACACACACACACACACACGCATGCACACACGCGCACGCACACACGCGCACACACACACGCACACACGCGCACACACACGCACACACACACACGCACGCACACACGCGCACACACGCACACGCACACACACGCGCGCGCGCGCACGCACACGCACACACACACACACACACACGCACGCACACGCACACACACACGCACACACACGCACACACACGCACTATTCGTTTCGTTTAGGTCTACGAGCGCGGCGTGGCGGCGATTCCGCTGAGCGTGGACCTCTGGCAGGCGTACGTCGCCTTCTACGTGGAGACGGCCAAGGAGTCCGACTCCAAGGACGCCAAGATTCGCAGGTCAGCGCGTGCGTGCGTGTGCGCGTGTCACCATATCCTTGGCGCTGTTGTTGCAGCCTGTACGAGCGCGCGGTCGCCTGCTGCGGCCTGGAGTTCCGCTCGGACAAGCTCTGGGAGGAGTACGTCAACTGGGAGCAGTCGAGGGGCGCCTACGCGCGAGTGCTCGCCCTCTACGACCGACTACTGGGCGTGCCCACGCAGCTATACGCATCACACTTCGACCAGTAGGCCACCACTGCCCCGCCCAGTCTTGACCCCCCCCCCCCCCCCGATGTCTATGTGTGCGTGCGTGACTGGGGGCGTACGTGTGCTTCGATACCCCAGTTACCGGCTTTTATGACAATCTAACACCGAATAGTACGCAATATCGCTTTTTTTACTCCACTTTTATCGTCTCAAACATTGGAGAAAAAAACTAGAAGAATACTGTCATACGCGTGTGTGTGTGTGTGTGTGTGTGTGTGTGTGTGTGTGTGTGTGTGTGTGTGTGTGTGTGTGTGTTGGGGACCTCCCCCCTCCCTCGTGGGGGGGGGGGGTCCCAATCAGGTACGGGGAGGGGGTTATAGTTGTGCGTTTCGGAGTGCGCCCGGCCGACCGGCGCGGTCGGCGTTGTTGCAGACTGCAGGACCTGGTGAACAAGCACAACCCGGACGAGCTGCTGTCCGAGCAGGAGTTCGAGCGCATCTACAAGTACGTCGAGGCGCAGCTCAAGGACAAGGCCAGCGGCCTCGACGTCTACGTCGGTACGCGGCCACTCACGCGCGTACACGCACGCACGCACGCACGCACGCACGCACTGACAATGCCCCCACACTGCAGTGGAAGAAGTGACGACGCAGGCGGACGACGAGCAGCAGCTGAACGGCGCCGTCACCACCACCACCGAGTACCGCAAGAAGGTTCGGTTTTGGACTTATTTTAATGAAAAATAATAATAAATGAGAAAAATGGTGGCAGTACAACGACGAGGCGCTGAAGCAGTTCCGTATGGAGATCCTGGACAAGCGTCGCAAGACCCACCTCTACAACGAGCAGGAGGTCAGCAAGCGCTGGCAGTTCGAGGAGGGGGTACGGTAGCTTTTGCGCTTTTGTAGCATTTTTCAACAATTGTTGCCTCTTGCTCGCTCGCAGGTGAAGCGTCCCTACTTCCACGTGAAGCCGCTGGAGCGCGTGCAGCTGAAGAACTGGCGTGCCTATTTGGACTTCGAGATCGGACTGGGCATACACGAGCGCGTTGTCACCCTCTTTGAGCGATGTCTCATCGCCTGCGCCCTATACGAGGACCTGTGGATCAAGGTAGGCACCCCCTCCCCCCCCCCTTGGGAGAAAGATTCAACGCGTGCGGTGTGCGTGCAGGAATGCTTCAAAGCGCCTTGAAAGGCGGTGCAGGTTTGCGTGCTAGGTGTTTCATTGATGTAAGGGAGGTACGTCTCTGCCTGTGCGGTTCTGCGTGTCTGTGCGTGCCATACCTGAAAGCGAGTCTGGTTAAAAAACAACTTTCGCAAAAAAAAAAATCGTGGGAACGGAACCCGCACCGCCCTCCCAGTTACATGTATGCCTCCCTTCTTCGCCCTTTTCTGTTTGCCTCCCCCATACCCCTTGTGGGAGAAGGAAGGAGCCAACAGGCAAAGCGAACTTCTCCGCACAAATGTTTCAAGGCGCCTTGAAAGCAGGCTCCTTCTATTGCTTCAGTGTTAGTTGCCGATTCTCTGATCCAATACCGATTGAATGATGTTCTTCTTTTGGTGTGCGTGCGTGCGTGCATGCGCGCGTTTGAGCCATATTTATTGGTGTGTCAAATTGCAGTATGCGCGCTACATGGAGAAGAAGGACGTGGACGGTGCGCGGCAGGTCTACCGCCGCGCCTGCGGCGTCCACCTCAGTCAGAAGCCCAACCCGCACCTCGCGTTCTCGGCCTTCGAAGAGCGACTCGGTAATTGCGAGCAGACTGATCGCGCAGCACGACGACGACCAATACTGATCATGATTGCACTGATCCCACTGATCGATCGTGATGACATGACCACGCAGAGCTGCGACAGGGTGAGTTCGGCGACACGCCGACAACCTTTCTCCTCACAACCAATCCTCTCACAGTTGCCAACAATTCTTTGGGTGCGCAATTCTCCCAGAGAAAGAGAGACAGTAAACTCAATCAACTTGCGGATAAGAAACCGTAAAGTAAAGTGTACTTAGAGAGGCACACGAGGGTGGTTCAGTGATGATCACTTTTGCGATATGAGTCAGGAAGTTGATACACTTGAGTCCTACAGCAGGAGAACAGAGGAAGGATCGACGAATCAAGCCGCCAAGAGCCCAGCTCGCTTGATCCGCGCCAGAGTGAACCCACAGATCTTGATTTCCTGATTTCAGTAAGGACAGATCTCATGCGTTTCTACCCTGATGCAGAACTGTTGATTGGCAGCATTTGCGAGTGACACTAACAGACTGAGTGATGTCAGTATGCGTACGTGGAAGTCTTGCTCTGCAAGTGTGAGGGGGGGGGGGGGGCAAATTGTGGCTAGATATGTCGACTCCGCAAGGGCTAACATAGGTGCTTTTCCGTTGTGTTTCTTTTTCAAAATTCGCTGGAGGAACACTACTTGTTATCAGTGCTGGAGGGCATACCTGTAACCGGGTCTGAAAGAGTGGGGGGGGGGGCGAAGTAAATGGCCGAATTCTGGGGGGGGGGTGTCTGGAGCAAAAAGTGGGGGGTAGCTGGCCATTTTTGGTTATACTGGTACTTTTTGGTCAAAAATGGGTGTAAATAAGGTCTAAACAGTGTTATTTAGCTGTTTTATGGTCATATAGTACTGAAAAGCACTGAAATACACTAACATTTACTCAGTTTTATCGTTTTAGACCGAGTGAAAATCCTTTGGGAAAACTCTGGGGGGGAGGGTTTGTGGGGTGGTTGAAGAATTCTGCAGGGCCCCCAACCCCCCCCCCCCAGGTAAGGTATGTTGGGGGGTGTGGTTGGTTGGGTGGTTGAAAGGAGAGTCCACCCGTCACAGGGCCCGGTGGGGGATGGGGGGGGGGGCAACGCTTGTAAGTAAGTGTATGCTTTTTACGGTGAAGTGATCGAAAGATCGATACTTTTCTTGCATGCAGTAGTTTTTGAGATTTGAGGATTTCTTGGGCTTGGGGGGAAGGGCTGTGCGGTGTTTGGGAGGCTCCGAAATTGAACGGTCGATAGCGAAACACTGACTTTTCTATGCTCTAAAGCACGTTAGATTGTCTGCACTTTCTGCTGTGCGGTGACTTTGACGCGCATCAAGCGAGCGGAGGCATCAGCGGTTCAGGTTTGACCATTTTGTTAAATTAAGTTGCAAATCTTTTTCTTGAAGAATTGCTCAGTTGTTTCTATTGTCGTGTCGTAGTCGTAATCGTAACTGAAGTTAGGATTTACATCGAAGTAATTCGACCATGTTCATCTCAGTTGTCGAGAAAGTTGTACAATGGACGTTTTTTTATCTCCAGAAACATTGTGTGTGCGGGAATTCTCAGAAGACCTAAAATGACGCGGGTTTTTCGAATCATTGTTGGGTTATACGTGCTTGCTTCCCTTTGCGGTATTTAGTAAGCTGCAGAAGTGTTGTCGATATTTTTTGTCGGAGGTCGAAGAACACCTTGATTTCCCATGAGGCCTGCTGACTGGGCATAGCCGCTCAGCGTGTGATCATGATCGGTGATTGGTCGTAGTCGTATGATCCTAGTCATAGTCGTTAGCCTCGCAGCGTGGTATGCTCGTGGCGTGGTGCCTGCAGGTAACTTCGAGGACGCGAAGCTGATCCTGACGGAGTTCGAGTCGCGCTGCGCCGGCCACGTTCTCGTGCAGCTCCGACGCGTCGGCGTGGAGCGTCGACAGGCGCTGCTCCAGGCGCAGGTGAAGAGGGAGAGCGAGGACGCCGCGGCCAACAACAGCCACGACGCTGGCGCCGCGGCCGCGGACGAGTCCAAGGACAAGGACCGACGCGCCAGACGCAAGGCCGACTTTGGCAACGTCACCTCCCTGTGAGTGCGCGTGCGCCTGAGCGCCCACACCGCAACTTTCGTTCACCATTTCAAGGTTTACACCCCCCCCCCCACAGCGATATTGACATTCGTAAGCGCACGCACGCCAGTGGCGTAGCCAGGATTTCGATCAAATACGATACGCTATTTTGCGGAACGGGGTAACGCGCAGGAGTACCGATATAGCGTACGTTCATCAAAAAGGATATTTCGTGAAACATCTTTGAGAAAATATATATCCGAAATTCTCCCTCGTCCCCAACCCCGGCCCCTCCCGGTCGCGGAAGCCATGGGGGGGGGGGGTACCCGGCTTGCGCGTTGAGTGGTTGGAAGTTGGCTGTGCTGTTAGTTGGGCCTGCTATTGCTGCTCTCTGACCATTGTGAGACGGCCGCGAGCGTCGCGCGTTGCAGCTACGAGCGCTACCTGCGCGACCCCCGCACGCCGACGAAGATGTGCAGCTTCTACGCACTGAAGTTCGCCAGGTTCAACGCAAAGGTTCGCTCGAAATTTGAAATTGCGATGAAAAATTTGAAAGTTCCATGTCAAGAAACTCACTCCCTTCCACCTCTAGATCCGCGGCGACCGCAAGCTCGCAGAGAAGATCATCAAGGACGCGCTGAGTCGAGATCCGGTCTGTTTTTTTTGTGGTGCTATTTTGGTGCGTTGTGAAAATTTTTAAAAAATTGCAGGACAACGCCCAGTTGCACCTACAGCTGGTGGAGTTGGCACTGTCCGCCGACGCGATGGACGAGACGGCGGTGGTAGCGGCTTTGGATCGGGCCCTTCACTCCAAGCACCTGGACGATCGCCAGAAGCTGCTCTTCTCCCAGCGCAAACTCGAGTTCCTCGAGGACCTGGGCTCCAACATCGACACGTACGCGAGCGAGCATGCATTGGCACGGACGCACGCACGTTCGCACTAGCACACCCGCACGCACAAGCACACCCGCACGCACTCACGAGCGCGCATCGGCACGGACGCACGCGCGCACGCACGCACCAGCACGCATCAGCACGCACGCACGCACCAGCACGCACGCACGCACGCACCCCTCAGCACGCACCAGCACGCACGCATCAGTACGCACGCACCGACACGCACGCATCAGCACGCACCGGCACGCACGCACCAGCACGCACGCACGCACGCACCCCTCAGCACGCACCAGCACGCACGCATCAGTACGCACGCACCGACACGCACGCATCAGCACGCACCGGCACGCACGCACCGGCACGCACGCACGCACGCACGCATCAGTACGCACGCACCAGCACAGCACGCGTCCCCGCTGTTCAGTCTGCAAGCGCACTTCGAGTACCATATCCGTCTGAACAAGAGCGTCACGGCCGGCGCCTCCAAGCGCAAGATACACGACGTCAAGCAGTCAGTGGCTGGCTCGCTTTTTTTGGGTGGATTTTGTCACTTCTTCCAATATTTTTCTCGTAATTTTTAGAGAGCCCATGGACCAGAAGCGGCCTCGCGACAACGCGCCACCCCCTCAGAACTATTATTACTATCCGCAGCAGCCACAGCAGCATCCAATGCCCATGCAGCAGGGGCCCCCACCGCCTCAACAGGTCTCTGTGCGCGTGAATATGTAAATGTATACCTATGCATGGACAAGTACACCAACAGATTTCTTGAACGAACATCGCGATTTCTCAAAGTATCCTTTTCTAAGGCCGCTGTAACGTTTGTGCGATTGTTGGTTTGGGTTCTCTTGAAGATTGCTGATTGGTTAAGTCATAATTTGAATATTATTGCGTATATCGTAGATAGTAGAATCGGCTCCTCTCCATCATAATTAGCCCCCACACGTGGCCTATGTGTTTATCAGTCCATCCCCCAACTGTCCCATCCCCATCTCCCATCTGATGCCACCCCCCCCCTCCCTGAATGACCCACCGGAAGGCCAATTTTTTCGATTCGATGGCAATTCGATTCAGTGGTGGTGGCCAATTTTTTTCAGTTCAGTCCAATTTGGTGGCATGTACGCGCGTGTATGCGTTTATCGTGTATGTTTACGTATATGCGTACTAGTATTTACTCTTATATTTTATATTTATACGTTGACATAGATCAGCTTATTATAGTGTTTCCGCAATCACGCAACTCAACGGTTCAGGGCCAGTGGCAGGGCCAGGGCGGCGGCGCCGCCTACTACTACCCGCCTCAGCAAGGGGGCGCTTTTTAGAGGAGGTGGAGGAGCGAATTGTCCACTCGCGACGGCAGCGGATTCAAATCGTTACCGCGCTACCGTAGTTGGCGATCGACCACCCCAGCTGAGAGGACTGCCTGTCTAGCTAGTTCTCTTTTAAGCGCCCCCCCCCTCCCTTTGCCCCCCCCCCCTCCTCTAGCTCCATTCTAGACGACTCGTTCCGACCGCCGGCGGTGTCGCGAATTCTTGGTATTTGGTGTCGTTGGCGCTCTCTCTTTGGTGGACCGATAAAACTTAGGTGTCGTCGTGAAGTCTTCTTTTTTTTCCCATCGGGAAAATAAAACGACAGCTGGCACGCATCGGTGTGCGGAAAAGCGACTGCGCGCACGCACCCCCCCCCCCCCCCCGGCAGGAATTTATTCGCTTGACGCTAGCCTTCGCATAGAAGGCCTGCGACGTCAATAAAAACGGCGCCGACGGTGCGAATTTCATTTGCCGCCGCCGCTCCGCCTCCCTCCGTTCGCTCCACACTCGGCGTTAAAGGACCGCTCTCAAGTGTGCGAAATGAAGCTACGCACCGCCGTCGGCAAGCGCCACTTCTGACTTTGAAAGGTCCCAGTAATTTATTTTTTTCTTCTCTTGTCGGGGTGCGTGCTTGCGAGCAGATTTAGGTTGAACGGTTCATTTTCAAATAAAAAAGCGAGCTTTCGTGTAAAATTGTTGCAGGCCGTTTGAGACATGAAGTAGTAATGCTGGCGAAGTAAGCCACTGGAAGCCCTTTTACGTGCGCTTTAGCAGCTTTCCTAATATTATCCTAATAATTATTTTATTATTAAGTCGAAGTACGGTCACCAGTGGCAGCTTAGTTCGACAGCCCCAGAGCGCCTCCAGCACTGCAAATTATGGTTTTCTAGCTAATCGAAACTGCTAATAAGTAGGAACGTTGCGTCTGTCTGTAGGTCCGTCCGTGCGCCGCTGCCTAGGGGCCCTATCTGCGTTTGAGCCTGGAAAAGCTTGAAAAACGGCTGAAACTACTGAGGATGTTGAACGAAGGACTGCACTTTGGCGCGACCTCCCCTCAACACCCCACCCGATTTCACTCTCGCTTACTTCCTCCGCGCGCTATACCGTTCCCAACAGGTTTCAAATTGGCGCGGATGTTCCTTCAGAAGTTCCTCTTCCTACAATACTACACTGTCTAGGTACATATGTACATAGCAATGCAAGTTGCGCCTGTCGCTGTAGCCGCATGCAAACGCATACGTATTGCACGAGATCAGAAGAATAACATGGAGCCTGAATTACGCCGCATTGTTCGCAAATTCACCCTTTGGTGTCGCACTTTTTTTGCTTTTCTTTCCCGTTCCTAGGAGGCAAAATCGATTTGCGCAGAAAGGAAGCAATTCTCCGTGTGCTGGAGGCAAGCGGGGGCCATCACTTCCACATGACTGACAACTGACTGACTTTGTCGCTCCAGTCTCATCCTTCCTTCTCCACCCCTTCTGCTAGCGCAAGATGGATGCACACACTTCTAGAGTTGCTTAGCGTCTAGTAGTAACACCGCTTGCTAGGTAGTACAATGGATCTGAATTGATGACAATGGCGCTGCAGTAAGGTACATTAATTAGACGTCAGGTGACCTCAACTACCGTATGTACAGTCCGAGAATAATATGCTGCGCTTATTGAGTGCCGCCAGACAGAAGGGAAGGGAAGCCCTAAATGGGCAGGTTTTCCAGCCTAGCCAGCCAATCAGTCCAGTTTGAACGGCTTCCCCGATTGATTGGATGGGCAAAACTGCGTCATCTCATTGCTGGAACGTGCGAAAACACACGTCAGTGTAAGAGTGCACATGGCAACTGCCTCTCACTGTCCTACATAAGAGTTTTCCTCAATTTCTAGGTAGTGTAAATCACGACTTTGTCAGCACAATCGAGTTGCAGACTCGTGTGTCTACTCTAGCACAAAGAATCGCGTGTAGGACTCCCAGGAGCTTTGGCTTGTGTGGACTCTTCTGATTAGCATTCGCACTGCAGTGGCTATAGGTTGTTTTGACAAGAATTTTCGACGGCGAAAATAGACTGGGGCTGAATTGAACAGACCGGACTACCGTCGCAAGGGGGAGAAAGACTAACGCCTATAATTTTAACGTTCATTGTCAGCTCCGATTGTCACCTCGGCCCAAGTGCCCCTTTCGATCGCCGTGTGTGTGTGTGTGTGTGGGGGGGGACGGGGGGTAGTTCTTGCATGAGTGTGCACTGCCCCCCCCCCTCCCTCATCGTTGTGTGTTACTCGGCCGAAAGTGCATTGATTCGTGACAGGGTCGTTCGACCAAGCTGTTTTTTTTTGCTGCGGCATTAGGTTTAGGATGGCTTTTGCTTAATCCTTGCCATGTTGCGACTGGCTTGACCTAGCCGGCCTTGTGATAGTGTAGTGTAATGTAGAACAGCCTCATGTGCCCAGTGTACGACAATGCGTGTGTGTACGTATGTATAGGTACGTACGTAGGTACTATACATATGCTCGTGTGCGTCCCGCGTGTGTTGTGCATGTGAGTGTTTTTTGCAGACTTAATTGTGCAGATTTTGATTTTGCATTGATTTCCAATCGCGGATGTCTTCCCAATGTTAGTGTTTGGCAGACGCGTTAAAGTCTCGTCAGTATTATTTACGACCTTGCCGCAACGCTTGCAGGCAGACAAGACAAGTGTTGTGAATCGCGCGTATGTAACATGCGTGCGCCAGAGATTTCACGCGACTGAACCCACTGCTCCCTGCGTACGTCGCGACACCGCCCGACGCCAACGACGCCTTTGTCGCACATCAATAAATGTTTGCGCAGCGGAGTCGCCTAGTTTTACCATAGAGCCAACTGTTGTTGCTGGCCGCGGCAATTGCCGCAACTCGCGGATGCGCCCACGCGCTCTCTAATAAAGTCGCAGGGTAGAGCCGACCGGCGGGGTGCTTCCTTCCGCTTGACTTGATGCCTACGGACTCAGATGAATATGCGCCCTCAGTGGCTGAAAATCGATGCTGAATCTCTGTCGTCGACAGCAGGTCGGGATTGCCAACTAGCTAGAGTGCAAATGTCGCAATGCCGCTAGTTGGTACCTAGCTCGTGCTGTGAAAACCTGTGCCAGTTTTTTTTTTGGAGACTTGATACCTAGGACTATATGTGCCATAAACCGTTGTGTAGAGTACAGTGTTAAACGACTTGTTGAAGAAAAGTGCGTGGTTTTTTGATGCACTAATATGGTGAGTGATGCTGGGGGGATCGTTTTATTTGTTTGCCCGAAATACTCTTTACTTGTTTATCTGCTAGAGTTGTGTCCATTTATAGTAGTGCGGGTGGCCTACTAACTAACTACTAACATAATAACCCCGTTTGTTTAGCGGCACGTCTTGCTTGGGTTGGAAACAAGCTTCACAGGGGCTAGTACACATTGGCCGGTGTGTGCCGGTGTTTTTTGGTTCCAGCAGCAGCAGACGCCGCCGGCTAAGTAATTCGATTTTGACTAGAAGAGGACCGCGCAGTCAAAACGGTCAAGTAGTAATTTGCAGTATTTAGCTGAGTACGGTAGAGCAGATGCCGCAGCTTCCACCACTTGCTTCACTAACCTAGGTAGCGTTTGTCTCTGGACGGCGCTAACACAGCCGTCAAGACAGGCCATTGTCGGTGGGGTGCTTTGTCAACGTCTACGTATGTACATTCCCACGTGTGCGTCCGTTCGCGTCCGTGTGTGCACTAGCAAACAGCAGGTACCCTACCACGCGGCGATGCGACGAATTAGCTGGCGCGCGCGCTAGGAATGTTGCAGAGGCGCAGCAAAAGAAAGCTAGAGGCCTCGCGTGGAAATTGGATCCCGCCTCTCCCCGTCCATCGGCCTCATTTGCGCTTGGTCGGCTCGCCTCGGCGCCTCTTGGCGTCGTCACGAGTGTGTCGCCGACATTTGAAGAGTATCGCCGCCTTCTCACGGTCAAAAAAAAGAACGGCGCACTCCATATGCGTCCGTCGCGCTTAGTGGACGAAGGAGGATGGGCCACTAAGCGGGAATGCAAAAATGCGCTTGAGTTGAGCGCTCGCCGACGCTTACAGCTGCGCTCCGCTGAGTAGATCGATGGCGCGCCGCCCCCCTCTCTGCAAATTGATTGCCCGGCGCCGCTTTCTCTTCGTCTCGCCCTGTGGTGTGGGTCCCAGACTGCCAGTACGATGTCCCAAGCACTTGTTGACGGCAGCGGTGGCGACGGCGTCGTCGTCAGGAATTTCTCGGCGTCCGACTCTCGTCAGACTCAAGAAGGCGTTCCGGAGACGTTCGTGTTCAGGAGAAGAATGACGTCCGTCGACTTCCTGCCGGTGGACGTGACGATTTGGGCGTACATCGCGCTCTCGATCGCCGGCTGCGTCGGCAACGGTTTCGTGCTCGTCACAGTCATCAACGTCCTCTGCGGCGTCAGGCTCGGCAGGTACCCAGTGCGGCACTATACACGTGGAGTGGACGTGAGTGCACCCGCGTTCGTGCGTGCGTGCAGGAGCGTGCGTGCAAGTGCGTGCGCGCGTGCGTGCGTGCGTACGTGCAGGAGCGTGCGTGTGTGCGTGCGGGTTTTTGTGAACCGGTTTTCACCGGTTGAGGCCGTCTCGAGGCCGTGGCGACGCGTACGCGCTGCAGTCTTCGCGTCGCGTCTTCGTCCACGTGCTCGCCTTGTCGGCCGTCGACTTCGTGGTGGCGGCGCACTTGTCGGTGCTCGTGGTCGAGATGCGCAATCGCTGCTGGCTCTACGGCGACGCCCTCTGCAAGCTCTATTGGGTCGCGGCCACCTCGTCCAAGGCCCTAAGCGCCTTCATTCTCGCCCTGCTCAGCCTCGACCGCTACCTCGCCGTCTGCAGGCCGGCGCTCGCCATGAAGTGAGCGCGCGCCCGCACGCATGCACGCACGCCCGCACGCGCGCACGCACGCCCGCACGCGCGCACGCACGCGCGCACGCGCGCACGCACGCACGCACGCACGCACTGCAAATGTCGTTGCAGACTGCGCGGTGCCAGCTATTCGTACGCGGCGCTGTTGGTGGGCTGCTGCACGGCCGCGGGACTGCTCTACCCCGTGTGGAGGGACGCGCACGTGCAGGAGGTGCCCGTGCTCGAGTCCCTACTCGCCGGCGCGGCCGCCGGCTGCGCCCGCGGCAACGAGCACAACGTCTCCGGCGTGTCCTGGACCAACGTCTCGCTGCTCAAGTGCTCCTACATGTCCTCCAACTTCAACACCTACAACAATTTCGTCGTCGGCTTCGCCTTGCCCGGTGCACGGCGACCGCGTTTTTTTTTTGACTCGGCTAGCCAGAAATGGGATTACCATTATTGAAACCGGTTTAGGAGTGGTGATTCTGTGCTGCTACACGGCGGTGGTGAGAAGACTGATGCTGAGCTCGCGTTTCGTGCGCACCATCAATCGACAGCTGCAGGCGACGCAGAGCACAAGGCTTAGACGGGTACGGGTACGGGACAAAGAAACACCCTTCCCGTACGTGTCAGTCGATGCGATGCAAAAGGTTAAAGCAGTCGCTTTATTCGCACAAAGGCCAAATTGGTTTTTTTTTTAATAACAGTTGCGTGTGGGCCAAGCATTGCAATTCAAAAATCGCACGTCTAGCTACGTGTTTCTGTTAGGTCTATATATCTATGAATTTACTTTTCCTGCGTGTCCACGTCTGCAGCTTGACTGCACCAAAATGTCTCCACCAGAAAGTTCAGGTCACGTGTCGGGTGTTCGCGATCGTGTGCTTCTACCTGTTCTGCTGGACGCCCCAGTGGGCGCTGACGTTGTTGTACCCGCTGGGACTGGTCCGGGCCGACACGTCCGAGCAGCGCAACGCCCTAGCCATGCTCGCCTTCGCCACCTACTTCCTCATCTGTCTCAACTCGGCCATCAACCCCCTCTTCTACGGCTTCCTTAACAAGGAGCTCCGACGACAGGCGTCTGTCGCCGTCCAGCAGAGGCGACAGACCATCAGGGCCGCAGTGGGTCGGGGAAAGAGGAGGTGGGCGCCAGCACGCACGTTTTGGGAAGGGGGGTTTGGGGTGGCAGAATTGCCATGCGTACAGCAGTGTAGCGATGAGTCATTTTGCAGGTTCAGTCGGCTGCTCTGCTTGGGCGAGGTGTCGTGCGGGGCCGAAGAGGAGGAGGAGGAGGTGGAGACGGCCTTCCGGCCCGAGGCGATCGAGCTCAACTCGAAGCAGCAGCAGAACAGCGTGCTGCCCCTCTCCAAGGTCGCCTTCAAGGCCACCAACTCAGATTTGCATGTTATGAACGGCTCCGCGGCGTCGCCCACGCCCACGCGGCAGCAGGGCAGCGGTGCCGAGACCGTCTGGCTATGACCTCGACGTCACACTATAAATGGTGGGTCCTACAACAATGCCCCCCACAGCATTGCCCAACCAAAACGCACCGCAATAACCGTTCGAGGCGGGATGACTCATGGGGGGTGCCACGGCGACGGCAGAAATAGCTCGATTCGATCACCGGCTAATGGCTCCTACTGTCTGTGAACGAATCGTAATTCGTTAACTGGTGTTTACGTGCTCTATGCTCTCTTTGAACCATAAAACTGCAAGGTAGCGCTATCCAGACCATAATGTAACCAAAAGTGCCTGTTGAAACGCTATTTCGGTGCACAATTTTTAATTCGAACCCTGATCCCTTCGCCTAGCATTTGTGGACCCCCTATCTAAGGGCTATTTTCTTTTACCCTTCGGCCCGCCCGGCTACAGTACCGGTATGTTCGTAAGTAGGCCACCGTTACTACATTTGTGTATGTATGTATGGGCCGCGTGAGGCGCAGTCGATGATTCACTGATAGTTCTCATACCGCTGCGATTCGCACGGAATTTTCCTCGTGATAATCACGGTTCTTGTTGCGAGACGACATTTCCCAATACGGCACGCCGTGTGGATGCCCAAAAAAACGAATATTGATAGAATCTCTACCGAGCAAACGCGCAACACCACAACGAATCAAATACAGTAAAGCACCCACTCTCACGCACGCACCGGTGTATGATGACCCCAAATTTACGAATCACAGCAGTCCATGGCAACAGTGAAGCGCCAGCACTTTTGGAAGCGAATTCCGACCACCGCGTGACCATTTCTTTTCGAAGTCGCGTCAGCACGAAATGCTGCCCTCTCGAAACTTGGTCCTGCCGATCAGCGCGTTGATCAGCACCGATTTCGATTGATGATCACCCCCGGCGGTTATCGCGAGCGCCCGATCGAACGCTTCCAAAATCTCCTCTTGCGATCGCGAGCCGTCCAACAGAATGCCCTCCGCGCCGAAGGGCGTCACCACGCGCTCGTAGTTCGTGTACTTAATTTGCACAAAATCGATGAAATAAAAGTAAATGCACAAAACAAAAAATGGATGCTACTTTCAAGTCGCAGGCGACGCTCGTGCCGAGCATGGGCACCTGCTCGCGAGCGATCTGCGTCCAGCAGGCGTCGTTGCCGATCAGACCGATCACTGGCAGCTGAACCGGTGCGGTGAGCTGAGTCATGGTCATTTCGTTGCAAAAAAAATCATAGAATCTGGGAAATTCCAAACCCCCTCGGAAGGTGGAGGAAAGGACACAGGCATACTTCGCCTACCGTAAACTGCCGAACTGAAGCGCTCCTCGTGGAGTAGTTGAAATAGCAGCAGTGCTTCTGTTCGGCAGCTTACGTTATTCGTTCGGTTCTCAAAAACTATTTCGGTAGATTTTAATTGTCGGGGTAGGGAGGGACTAGGGAAGAAGAACGGGCGACTAAACTCCCATTTGCACACGGTGGTACGTGCGTGCGTGCGTGCGTGCGTGCTGCGTATGGACCTTGTGTCTGTCGAAGGTGTCGAACTCGACGATACTGTAGCCGCAGGAGCCGTCCCCATAGAGGATGTAGACGGGCCGGTGGGGGTGCGCCCTTTTTGCGCCCAGCGCAAAGCCCGCCCCAACGCCCAGCGTCCCAAACGCGCCCGGGTCGAGCCACTGCAGTGGGCCGCGAGGCCTAATCGTTTCTTTTGTAATTAAGTATTAATAAAAAAAGACACCGAAATACCTACACACCTGATGATGTAGGCGGCGGTGGCCACAAAGTCGCCGCCGTCGGCCACCAAAATGGCGTTGTGGGGCAGCTGCTTCTCGAGCTGCAGCAGCAGCGACACCGGATTCAGCCGGCCCGGGTCCACGGCGTGCAGAGCCATCCCACTGAAATGACCAACTTTATTTTTATTTTTGACGACAACCACCGACACAGCACAATGGCCGTCACAGGGCGGCGCCATATAAATAACAGTGGGCGTTGTTCTCCCGCGAGGCAAGGTGGGCCCCCACCTGGCGCTGATTTTTGGCCAAAGACACGGTACAGCTCGAGACCGGAACAATTGTGGGTTAACCCCTTGCCCAAGGGGGGTTGCCGTGGTTTTGCCCCCCCCCAAGGAATCGAACCCCCGACCTCGCGCTCTGGAATCCAACGCCTTACGGACTACGCCACAGCCCCACCAGAGAATGTTCGTACCGGAATTCCTCAGTAATGCCCCCCTCACCCCTCCTCTAGTGGGTATGCCTTGTGCCTTACATGGGCGAAAATAAAGTAGTAGGTACATTTCACATCGTGTATTCACAGCTGCACCCAATGAAAACAGTTTAAGAAACTATCCTGTCGTAAATCAACCGCAATGTCGAGGGGCACTATTGGAGGATTAACAGTATATTAAAAATAATAAATAACCCACCGAATGCTCTCCTCCTTTTCCAGGTCCCTCTTTCCCAACATTTCGGTCCACGAATCGAACTTTTCGAAATTTTCACCAGAATTTCTCACTTTCTCGGCCAGCTGGCACAAAAATGTGCCCACGTCCGCTTGCACTGCCAGAGCCGGACGCCAGAAGACGCCTTTGTTCTGAAAAATTGTCCAGATTTTCCGGGCGAGAAAAAAAATATGTTTTTTTTTTAATTACTTTACCTTCGTTAATCCGTCTCGATTACGGTTCACCGCGACAATTTGGCTCCTTCCATTGAGAACGCGACCATAGCCCAGTCGGAAGTCGCAGACGGCGCCTCAAGAGATCTCCGAAAATGATCACAAAATACAAAAAAAATTCAGAAAAAGGTTCTTCACCGGCCAGCAAGACAAAATCTGCTTCCTTCAAAGCGAGTTTTCGATTCTGTCGGACGAGCAGGCGATGTCTTGAGCCCAGAAGGCCACGCGACATGCCGCCCAGGTAGCAGGGCGCGTTCAGCGTCTGCGCAACCGCATCTACTACGGTATTTATGCAAATCCGCTGTTTCACATCTCCCATTTAGGACTATGCAAGCGAACTCGTGGCGCTAGCGCAGGCCTAGCTGCTTACAGCTCCAAACCACCGCAAATGTTAGGCGTCACATCGCTCAGACATTGCTCCGCATGCGCATTTGCACGCCGCAATTAAAAATTACGCAAATTACGGTAGGCAAGGGCACCCACGGTACCCGGCACGGGGGGGGGGGCGGGGAGGGGGGTGGGGAGGGCGGCGCTGCGGAGCGGCCGGTTGGGTGGTTTGGGGGAGGGGCTCGTACAGAGAGTTGGCGAGATGGCGGGGCGTGGCAGGGACGCGGCGGTGGAGCTAAAGAAAGAAGGGGAACCAGCCTGGTGGGCATAGCGATAATGAGTAGGGAAATTGGTAATGGTCATCCGCCGCCCCCACCGTCTCAAAAGGCGCTTGACCAACAGTACTCAATAGTTCCTCGGTCCTCGGCATGACGGGGCACGTCAAGGTGCATGTACATTCTGACACTGTTTGGTAGGAACGTGATATCACTGATAACTTCTATCAGGTCATCTGCCAGCAGAGAAGACAGGGTGGCAAAAACTAATGTGGTTTGTTCCGTCAATCCATTCACTGCGACTTTGAACAAAGAAGATCCAAAAAACAATGGCGCCGCCACCGCTATGTACCAAATTTCCCAAGCCATTTCTGGAAGGTACTAAAATTAAAACTGACCCCCGTACATCACAATCAGGATTTGAAGCTCAGCATCGGAAACAGGGAAACATGGAGAGCATGAAGAGGACTGAGGAACTGGGAAGGAATTGGGCGTCGTAGAGGAACTGGGGAACGAGGAACTGGAAGCTAACAGTAACACTCAAAAACTCCAATATTACAATAGTCCCTGACCTGCGGCGCAGAGATATTTACGGATCTTATGATAGATTCTTGTCCACTCTACAACACCAGGTCAACAGTCTTCGCTTAGGAAGCAGAAATCTGTTGCTAACCAACGAAAAGTCCCGAAACAAGAAAACCAATATTCTAGTGCACCCAATTTTTCTGATTTAAGAAAAATGATTGTAATGTAAGTGGTCGAAAATCTCAGTGTTTGTGTGTGGCGCCGTTTGTTATGTATTAATTGTTTAGAATAATTGTTATATGTGCCAAAGCCGCCGCTGAAATGGCACAGCATCCATAAATTTCGACAGGGTTCCCCCTTCTTCAAAATCCGTCTCCCTTGCTCCGATTTCGCCGCCCTCCCCCGTCACGAAATCCTGGATCCGTCACTGGGCAAGGGGTTGCATTTTCATACCTCGAGTGCCCTGACGACGTCGGTGGGTGCGTGTGGAGGGAGGAGGCACTGACTACCGCATAGCACCACCGGTCTTTGCGCTTCCTTCAGCAGCTCGAACGCTCGTGACACTATGAAAGGAACATACAAAAAAATATGCCAATGTCGCATATGATATTGACCATGGAAGAACAGTACATCCTTCCTTATAAACGTTGGTTGTTTTCAGTGGCTTTCAGTGTAAAATGATCGTACCACGGCCAACAGCAGTATTTCGTCCCTAGTCTGACCAAAAGTATTGAAGTCCAAAAATATTCAGCTACACCTACCTGTTGCTCAACATCCCCAAGTGCCACGACATCCCCCTCCCCTGGCCAGACCGGGTTACAGGTACAACCCAACCAAACAACTCGGCGAGAAGTGTAGAAAGCGCAACTATCAAAAACGCATGCTTCTATTGCAAAATAAATGGCTGGAGTGAATCGTTTCTACACACCAGTCGTACAACGTCGAACTACCACCTACAAACATGTACAAACAACACGAAAAAGTTGTTGGTGTTTTTTGGCAAAAAACACTCAGAAATTCATACTGACAGGTTCTGTCGCACAAACCTTGCGCGTTAGTAGGCAGCGGCACCTGTGGCACTTTCGGCGTCAAATTCCGCGTGGTCCACGCGCCGCCAAACAGTCTGGCGACGTAATAGTTCAAATAGACATTCGCCAATTTCTGCGTTACACTTTTCGGACTCTCAATGATTCCCACTTCCTTTCGTACCAACTCGAAGGGGTAGAGCGCGTCGATGGGGAACTCCACAAACACTGGCCCTGAAAAAACAACTAGATTAAAAAACTCAATATAAAACTAAAAAAATGTACCCGGCGTTCCAGACTGGGCGACAAAGATGGCCTCGTGAAGAATCCCCTCAATATCCTTGATTCGATGCACCGTAGCGCAGAACTTGCACAGTGGCTTGAAGAGAGCCATTTGGTCGATGTCTTGCAAGGCGCCTCTGCCCTGGACAGCACAGCACAGTCAATCAGTAAACGGAAGCATCAATAAAACACAATGAGTACAACACAATAAATGGCTGGAGCGAATCATTTCCACACGCTGTCCTAGCCCAGTTTCGAGCAACAAATTGGCACCCACATGTACAAACAAAACATTGAAAAAACGAACCAGCCCACCTTCAACAGTCCAGCAGCCGCTCCTCCCAACAAAATGACCGGCGATTCAGCCATCTGGGCGTTCTTGACTGCCGTTATCGTGTTCGTCAACCCTAGAATGCTTTCGTTGTGCGCCTGAGTGCGTGCGTGCGTGCGTGCGTGCGTGCGTGCGTGCGTGCGTGCGTGCGTGCGTGCGTGCGTTCGCACGTGCCGGTGTGTGTGTGTGTGCGTGCGCGCGCGTGCGTGCGTGCGTGCGTGCGTGCGTGCGTGCGTGCGTGCGTGCGTGCGTGCGTGCGTGCCGGTGCGTGCGCGTCGGCCCTAATCCCGGTAGCGTCTGTTCGCGTTCGATCAGTGCCGATTTCCGAGATCACTTATCAGTCATTCACCCAATACCCATCAAGGAAAGGGGGGGGGAGGGGGTGTGCTGACCGGGTCCGGCGGTGACGACGGCGACGCCTGGCCGGCGCGCGAGGCGTGCGAGAGCGTCGGCGGCGAAGACGGCGGTCGCCTCGTGGCGCACGTCGATGACGGCGACGCCAGCCGCCTCGCAGCCCGCCAGAATCGGAGAGACGTGGCCGCCGCACAGCGCGAACACCTCCTCCGCCCCGTGACGCTGCAACGCGCGCGTCGTTGGGACGAGGATACTGTTGTCATTGGAAAGGCGACTTGCTTCCGTCTAGCTAACTGACTACTGTAATCTTGCTTTTGCGCCGGTGGAGAATGATTTCACAAATCACGCTATTCACGCGTAGGCTATACTCGCGCGACTGACTTCTGCTGATCGGACCTAGACGCTGGCACTGGCTAGGTGGAGTCCCCCCAGTAACTGGAAACAACTTACCCGGGTACGCCGCATGATCGAGAAAAATTTTTAAATCTGTAGCCTACCCGTCCCCCCCGACTGAACAATAAATAGTGATTTCTGTGAGTGGGTGTGGAAGAAGTTTCACCCTATTGACAAGCGCAGTTCACAGCGTGACTGGTGTGACGACTGCACACAACAAGACGACCCCACTTCAAAATATCCCGCTTGAAACGTTTCGCGTGGAAGATAAATAAAAAACCGTTCCAATGAATCACGATACGTGCACCGAACTGGGAACGTAAACTTTGGGCAAGGCAAATTAGACACGATTACTTTTATTTTTTCCATCAAAAACGATTGATAAGGCGGCAATTAGAAAGGAACATTACAAAATTAGAAGCGCCCATACCCACACTTACTATTGGGATTGGTTACTTTACACCACTTGAATTCGCAACGAGCAGTTTTCAGTGGTCACTCACAAATAAGACAGGATGATACAAACATGCGGCTCAGTGGGGAGTGGCAAGCGCAATGCTACGTTATAAAGAAACGAACTTAATACCCAAAAAAAATACAAAACTGTACACGCACCAACGCACCAACCACCAAAGTATACTGTACACGCACCAACCTTCAAGACATCAGCAACAATCATGCCGCCATGCTTCTTTGACGCTTCGTCTACCTAGGACGAATAATTCATCATAAAACGATTACGGTTGTTGTTGTTGTTGGATTAGGGGCAACGCTAGGAGGACGTCAATGGCCTACAAAGCATACCCATCTCATTCTTCATGACACCTTCCCGTCTAGAGCCGCAGAATTGGCCAAAGACATTCGGAAGAACGCCATCTGTAATCTAGGGCAGCGATGGCATGAGAAAATCCATTGAGAGGGAAGTCCTCCCTCGAGCTAGTGGATCCATCGAGAATCGAACACAGGACCGTGCGTACAAGAGCCGTTTCTCTACCACAGGACATGACGCCAGCACGATTACGGTAATATCTGGCGCAATCAATGGCAGTGCATAAAAACCTCCACCTCACCTCAAACAATTCGTAGAACGGCTTGCCATCGCCGGTCATGGCACTTCTAATGGCATTCAAGTATTTCCTGCCCTCTAATAAGAACCAAGTCGCCAATACTACCACAGAACCAGAGACGATACTCCACAGGATTACCCAGCCGCCTGACAGAGCCATGTTGGTCTGGCCTCTAGATCGGCATAATAATCATTTGAATTGGATTCTTACATATTTACTGGTGCACTACGAACACCTGGTAATTTTCAGCATTCTAGATTGCATGTAACACGCACTGAATTGCCATTACTTAGGAGATCTCTCAAAAGGGCGACCCATTGGAGATTTTTGAAATGCAAATTGCTGGCATACGTAAAACCTGTGCGGTTTTTTTTCCTAGGTACCAGTTGCGGCTGTGATTAGCCGTTTGTGCAGTTACATTTTGCAAATATTGGCCTAGATCGCATATATCGACTTGAAAAAGTCGCCACCCCCCCGTCACGCATAGAGTCCGTGCAAGATTGCCACAGTACCCTTCGAAAGCGGTGCGCACACACCGAAGTATCCAAGTCTGTATTCATGGAAAACACGACGCAACCAAACCGCACTTTGCATTGCACCTCATTCCAACAGCGTCATGAGCTTTGATAACCTCCATGTTCCCTACTGCACAACGAGTATGCCCTGGACATCGTTGAGGAACTGCAGGAAGCGATCGCGGAAGTTGCGCTTTTCGCGCCGAACGGGCGCCTTGCCATCGTGTCCGTGATCAGCAACAGCGCTGCTTTCAGCCATGGGTCCGATGAGGGAACGGAACGCCTTCTCGACGGCCGCTCGCGACGCCGCCGGCTGTGCGGTCGTCAGCCGACCGCACAGCTCCAGCCAGGCTGACTGAAGATGATGACAGAGGCAGAATTGGTGGCGAGCGAGCGAGCGAACGCACGCACGCAAGAGGCACCTGAAACAGTCTGCAGAGGCAGTACAGCGCCATCGCCGCCTGTCCCAGCACGTCCGCGTCCGTGCTCCGTTCCAGGCACACCACGAACGTCGTCTAAGAAAACAATTTTTTTGCATTTTAAACTGTCAGTAAAGCGACCCAAACCTCCAGCAGTTCCCGTCCGACTTCCTGTAGTTGTGCGACGAGCTCGGGAGTCTGCGCTGCGAGGTGGTCAGACCAGTTCTGGACCACCTCCAGACAGCCGCTCAACGAGTCACCGCCCAATCTGAAACACGCACAATCTGCTTGTGCGATGGGCCGTCCACGCAACGCACAGGGAAGCGTGCGCGCTGGTTGTGTTATGGTGGCAGTTAGAGATGGTTTCAATGTCGAAAATAATTTTTTTAGTACACAAATAGGGACAAGGTATATTTGCACTAATAGATGGCACCTTACATTGTCTGAACCCTCCGTTACTTTAAAAAAAAATTTAAGGTCGATTTTTCAAAAACCATCTCTAATGGCAGCAGTGAGCGTATAAGCGTTACACAGGACCAGAACCAGAACGTATGCAACAAGTTTCTTTGAGTTGGAGGTAGTCATAGTAAATTAACAGGGGGACCACCAATTAATGTACAGGCTCAGAAACATGTTTACGCCAAAAGATCTGCATAGCGGTAGGAAGTTTGTAGCGCAAAACTTGAGAAAAGTAGCGCAAAACAGACGGTTGGGTGTGTTACAATGCCCGGCCTGCCTGACAAGTCAGCAGTTACCCGCCAAACCGCCCAGTATGACCCATTCGCGTGTTGACGAGCGGCATATCGTTCAAGGCAACGCATCCACTGACGAAAACAATTCACAACCATACCTGTAACCGGGTCTGGAAGAGTGGGGGGGGGGTCGAAAAAGGGTATGGATAGGGTCTAAACAGTGTTGTTTAGCTGTTTCATGGCCATAAAACACTGAAAAGCACTGAAATACACCAACATTTACTCACTTTTATCGTTTTAGACTGAGTGAAAATCCCTTGGGAAAATTCTAGGGGGGGGGGGGGGTTGGGGGGGGGTGGGTGGGGGGAGTTGGAAAAATTCTGTTAAGGCCCCCAAACCCTCCCCCCCCCAGTTACAGGTATGTTCAAAACTTCCACTCCCACTCACTCTCCAGCCAAGCCTAGTTTGGCGGCTGCGGCGATGCGTCTGAGCAGCTGGGGGTCCTCCGTCCGTACGAGCACTTCTTGTCGATCGTCGTGGGCGCCGCGACGCGTCTTCACCGTGAGCACTTCAGAGCAGCGCAGCAACAGCTCGTAGAAGGCCGACGCCACCGTGGGAAACCTCAACAACTCGGCGTCCTCGAACAGCGGAAAGAGAAGTCGCAGCGTCCGCGTCGCCAACTGGGCGGCGCGCGCCGCGCCATCGTGCGCGTCTGGAGCAACTTGCGTCTTGTGCACGCACGCACGAACGCACGCACGCACGCACGCAGGCACGCACGCACGCACGCGCGCAAGCACCGGCACCGGGCAGCGTATGGCCTCTTGGTAGAAAAACGGCCTCTTGCGCCCACGGTTCTGGGTTCGATTCTTGATCCACTAGACCCCATGCTGTCGCTGCCCTAGATTACAGATGGCGTCCTTCCGACTGTCTTTGGCTAATTCTGCGGCTCTAGACGGGAAGGCGTCATGGAGAATGAGATGGGCATGCTATATGGGCCATTGACGGCCTCCTAGCGTTGCCCCAATCCAACAACAACAAACACCGGCACCCACGCACCAGCACGCGCAAACGCGCCCTAAATGCACACACCAACGCGCACGCACGCACACGGATTCACGCAGACACGCAGACAGGTAGTGACGTCTGACCGCTCTCTGCAACGGCGACCATGAGTAGGACGTCCCTGGACAGAATCTCCGTGAGTATGCGCAGCACGAGCAGCAGGTCCTCCAGCTGCTCCGACAGCTCCGCGCCGCTGCCTCGCAGCTCCAGGAATTTCGCCGCGTGCCGGGACGCGTACAGATCCATGAGGGCGGTGAGGCGGTCGTACATGGCCACCGAGCGGGAGCAGAGAGCCAAGACGCTGCTCGACTTCGCCAGGCTGTGGAACGCGCCCAGCACCGACTCCAAGACCACCTGCCCCAGAGAAGGATGGGCGAGCAGCGACAGACAACGGTCCAACGCGGGCAACAGGGCGTCTGAAGGAATGGACCAAGACTTCTTTCTGGGCAAGCAAATTGAGAAAGTGGATACCGTAAGTCAGCCAGTAGCGTAGCGTCTCTGCCCCCCCCCCCCACCAGTGGCCTCAGCCAGTAGAATCACTTATGTTATCAGGGTGTACGCGTCAGCGTACAACCCTAATATGTGACCACTTCTCAATGCGGGTTTTTGAAATTTCGATCGCCTATAACTTTTGATTGCCTGAACGGATTGCGACGCGTTATGGCGCAAATGAACCGCCTTCTTCTGGGGCATCGAATGCGCCATAACGCGTTTCCTTGCTTTACTGTAATGGGTCAATAGTTCCAAAAATGTTCCAATTTTGCAGCTTTTTTTTCATGTTCTCTGCCAGGTTTTTGGAGCGCCGCTCGCGAACGCCAGGGCCTATCGCGATGAAACTTGGTATGTGTAGCCGGCTAGTGATCGCAATTTTGCATGCCAAAGGATTTGTGTGTACTTCGTACCAATCTCGAGATATTGCCGATTTTATCCGGTTATCGATTGATTTTCTTGGAAATGGGTCACAAATTTTGTGCCCTATAGGCGCTTTAACGGCACATCGCAGCGCTTCGCTATAAAGGAGAAAGTTGGTCGCCATGACATGACTTGTGTTACTTTCAACAATTGGACCAAATTGGACGCACCAAAATACCTCCCCCCATTATATTGATAACGGAAATTGGCGATATTTCGGTGTGGTTAGGTCGGATGGCCTAAACATCAATAATAAAGTTGATCGCCCTTTGATGTAGAACATTTCATTCCTTGAAGTCAACACGATCCGACGCACCAAAATATTTTCACTTCCGGGATAATCGATAAATATCGATAGGGGTAGGTCGGATCACTTTGGCTAAAACACAAAAGTTGACCGCATGCACGTGCAGATCATTTTGGTTCTTTACACCGCTATGCTCCAACGAACCAATATGGCACTACAGATGTGCACGCACGCACGCACACCAACAAATGGGCTGCTTCGCAAGAAACTTGATGTGGGTAGGTCCGATCACTTTGGCAAAAACACAAAAGTTGACCGTCTAGTCATGGTGATCATTTCCATGCTGCTCTGACGCAGCAATATAGCACAACTGCATGTGCATGCACGTATGTATGTCTGCTAGGCTGTTGGTACTTTGCTTTACTTCAATTTTGCCTTGTTCGGTTCAGTCACAGGTGCACTGTGTGTGAACCTACGTCAGTGAATGTGTGTGTGTGCATATGTGCGCGCGTGCTGCGTGCGTGCGTGCGTGCGAGCATGCGGGCGTGCATTCGTGCGTGCGTGCATGCTTGCATGCATTGAATTACAGAAACCCCCTCATCTTTCGAAAAAACACTGTATTAAGAAAAAATTTGCAGGTGGCTGCAAAAAAAGGTGAATATGTGACGCTCGTGTGGTGAAGTCCAGTTTGAAAAGGAGCGGTATTAAGGCATGCCCCACTGATTTCTGGCCACTTCCACATTGTAGCTGATCAACTTCAGTTTGAACAAACCATGTATAAAATCTAAACCTCATGCAGCAACACGTCACATATTCGGCGTTTGCTGTGTTCACCCGCAATGGAAATGCAAGAAATAAGCACATGCCCATGGAACCCCTATGCACACATATGCATGCGCGCGTGCACGCACGCACGCACGCAGCACACACATGCATTAGGGCACTACACAAATGGCTGGGGGCACAACACAAATGTTGGATGAACAGTTTGTCATTGGGTGGAATGCCAGAAGGGAATGGAGCAGGATTGTAGTATACACTCATTTCTATGGCTGCATTTCTATGGCGATGCCACCACACAGCTATAGGAGCCGGTTCAGAGACTATCGACGGAAAACTACCAAAAAAAAATGATTGAATTGAAAACACCACAAAATGGGCGTTGGTCTGCACAATTGTGCTCCATTTTAGGGTTTCCATTCTAGAAGTCCTCCCCCTTCTCATAGCGCCCCCGGGTAAGGGACTGTTGAAACTACAGCGCCCCGGGGCACTGCTGGAGGATTCGCGGTGCGTGCGTGCCGATGCGTACCAAAGAGCAGGGCGCCATTGGCGCTGCTGAGAGCTTCCAAGACTCCGCCGAAGCAGTCTAGAAGGTCGGCGACTTTGCTCCAGTGGAGTTCGTTGGCCTTGCACTGCGACTTGGCGTCGCCGGCGCTGGCCAGGATGGCGGCGCTGCTGGCGTCGAACGCGGTCAGCATCCCGTGCAGCACCTATATGCATGAACTGTTTTTTTTTAGAAGACAGCCACCTATTTCGCAATGCACACTGTACGCTCGCACATGGGTCGTGAATTATCGCAAACCCTGTCATTAGCACCCGCCCCCCCCCCACCCACAAATGGGACTTTACAGCACGTCCCAGTTACAAGAACTAAGCTGCAACAACGCGACATTGAGCCAATGCCAATCGTTTCAGCGCTCCTTCAGCGATAGATGGTACCGGGTGGTCCAAACTTGGGGAGTACCCACCAGCTGCTTGAAGGTCTCCCTGAGCTCCTCGTTGGGCGTGTCGGTGGCTAGCTCCGTGAGCGCCTTCACGAACGCCTTCCGACTCGACACGTGCACGCGCTCCAGTCGCACCGACCTCAGCTCCAGCACCGCAGCGTCACTAGAGACACGGGCAGAAACACGTCGCACCCAGCGCTGAAGCCAGTAGAAAGAAAGTGTTTCGAGTGTGAGATATAGCTGAGAAAAGTGGACGGAAGCACAGTCCGAACATCCTCTCACTTCACCTTCGGTTGCTTGCCTTCACGTTCACCTCGAGATGCGCCCCACAACCCCCCCCCCCCCACATCTTTCTAGAACCCGACCCCACTGCGAGAGCATCCGTTTGATTGTTTCACATTTTTTCTTTTCTGGAGAGCCCAATCCGCGTGGCGCGAGGGACCGGATGTGAGAGGGGCAGCAGATGCTAAAGATGGGGAGGGGGTGGAACTGACACGGATGCGTGGGGAAAGTGCACGAGCAGTCGGAGCAGCTGGACGGCGTCGGCGATGACGGCGCGCTCTCCGCTTAGCCGGGCCAGGGGCCCAAAGGCCGCCCGGCCGCAGAGGCCGCCCAAACAGTCGCCCAACGACGTCGGCAGCACCGCGCGCGCCTCGGACGATGTCTGCAACGAGGGGAGACAAAGACATAGGGGGGGGGGACTCCTCCAGTCGACTCCCCCCGCCCGCCCTTTTAGGCTTGTAGATTGAAACTTACGAATTTCAGGGTTTTAGATGCAGAATTTCTTAAGTGACGACCCCCCACGCCAAGCCACTTTTGGGGTACGAGCCCCCCCCCCCCCTCAAAAAGGCCATATCGCCACTTCTAATGGCCATGCCCCACTCGGCCACAGGTATGTCCACAACCCATCTGTCTCTGTGTCCAATCCATGTTCAATGCCGCTGCCTACCTCCGGCTCGAGGACGACCTCTCCGCCGAGCTGCTGCAGCTTGGCGGCGCCGCTCTGGTTGTGTTCCCTGGGAATCCAGAATGCCTGCAGGATGCGCTTGAGGCACCAGAGGGAGGTGGAGAGCAGCTGGGGACTGCTCAGCTCGTCCACGACGCGCGACTCCTGCCCCAGCCGCAGCAGCTCCACCGACACCAACGTCAGCACGTACGACACGCATCTGAGAGAAGAGAAGGAGAGGGTGCCAGTGCCTCCCGGGAGCAGAAACGCACGCACGCACACACGCACGACCGTACACGGACAGACAAACAGACAGTCAGGCACCTGAGGACGGGATCGCTCTTGTCGGCCTCGTCGGTGCAGCAGGCGACGTCCTGTGGCCTCTCCACCGAATGTCTGATCAGTTCCACTCCAATCGCTATCTCCGCTGAGTCGTCCCTACCCATCAGTGAGAGCACGCCCGCCGGCACCGTACAGCCCTCGTACAAATCCGTCTCCACGAGGCAAAAGCCTAAGAATATTCGAATATCCAAAAAAAAATTAAATAATTATAAAAAAACAACACCGGTAATGAGAAGGAGCCAGTGTACGTGCTCGAACCAGGCGAATAGCTGCTCCTTTTGGTGTTGGTTGTTGATGAGGTAGAAGAGCTGCTTGACTTTCGCTGAGAAGGCGCTGCAATTCAGTCTACACGCAATCAGTCACATCCAGTGTAAGGTACATACATGAATGCGTGCATGTGTTTGAAAGAAGAGTCTAAGCGGCCATGAAAATACGGCAATCTGGGGGGGGGGGGTTCTAGTTGGGAGTCGGCGGGGCACACTCACCCCGCCATTATCCCGCGGGGGGTTTTTTGGGGGGGGGGGGTGTTTTTTTTTTTTTTTGGGGTTTTAAGTAATTTTTTCCCTGGTGGATTTGTTTTTTTTTGCATTTTCAGCACCCCCCCCAATGGGTTAAATGAACACAGCGCGCAGTCGAAAATTTTGCGCTTTTGAATGCCTTAATCCAAGGAAAACTTACAAATCTGCCCAGGTTGCCCTCTGCTCCTCCTTCTTTCCTCCTTCCCCCCCGCTCCCCCCCTCCCTCCCCCAACCGGGCGGGGGGGGGGGGGGCCCCCCCCCCCCTTCTTGCCCCGCCGGTGCGGCCCCCCCCCCCAGGTTGCAGGTACGAACGTTTCAAGCTCACTATAAATGCGGTAAACACTGGACAACGTCAGTGTGTTCCGACATCCACAGCAACGCACCAATTGAGCAATTCCATCGTGTAGGCGGGCACACAGGTGGCGACGGCGCCGAAGGCGCTGAGCACACCGGAATAGCGCTCGCGGTCGTCTTCGTCGATCCCTTCCGAATACTCCTGAAGTTCTCGGGCCGCTTTGGACGAATAAACGCACGCAGGCAAGCGCGAATTCGATAGATTTTCCGGCTATACATACACCCCTTCAGCATCAGTTCAACTGGAGGGGTGGAGGAGGAAACCTGTAGCACTAACAGGGTCTGGCCGAGTGGGGGTGGGGACGGATAAATGGCCCTCTGAAGAAGGTGGGCTGGCTCCTGAAGAAGGGGGGCTGGCTCCTTGGAGGGTAGATAAGCTCATTGGAAGAGGGGAGGGGGTAGATGTACACAAAATGTTCACCAAAATGTCGTCCAAGTACGCACTTTTTTTGGCAAAGAAAAGTCTAAGCAGGGCAAATTGCCTTATTCTGGGTGGGACCCCCAGTTAGGTATGGGAGAACTCTAAAGAGCCCACGACTCCCACTTCGTGAGTATCCGTTGTATGGAGCGCCGTCTCAAAGAAGGCCTTGACGACTTCCTTAGTCAACTCGTCAAAGGTGCCGGCCGGTAGGTGGTTCTTCTCGAAGCCCACGAGAACGAGCCAAGTATCCAACGATTTCGTCAGCGCCTCACACCACGCCTGCAACGCGCGAGCTCGGCGGTTCGAATCCGGCACGGGGCACTTCTTTTCTTTTGCTTTTTCCTTTTTGCTTACGTGCGCGCCGTCAGCTGAGCTGGCATCGAACGCCAGTTTCAAGCTGGTTTTCGTGAGCGACAAAAGCAGTTTCGAGAATGCTTGAGCAAGATCGTTGTAATTGCCGAATAGGACGCCGGCCGGTTGGAAAGTGACGAATTTCAGGAGGACCGAAGGCAAATGCAGCTGCTCTTGCTCGTGCAGCTTGTCACTAAACGCGCAGCACTGCAGACCTATCACCAGAAATTCACCGGCACGCACGCACGCACGCACTGTGTCACTCACGGAGTGAACGTGGCGCATAGACGCTGCAGGAAGGCGTGCGCGTAGACGCACTGGTTGTGCACCTGTCGAGTGGGATCGAGGTCGGCAAAGGCCTCGCCCAGCGTCGACGCGAGTTGGCCCACGTTCGTCAGCGAGCCAGGGTACAATTCCCACTGACTCGCCTGCCGCGTCTCCACGTGCAACTGAAACGCCGATCACACATCCAACTGGGGCACACCACCTACCCCCGGTCCATCTGAAACCCAGCCGCCCCCCCCCCAAACCCTCCCTCTAAAGTGTTTTTCCAGTGAATCTAAATTAGAAACTAGCTTTAAAATCATAAAAGACAAGTTCACTACAAGCGCGCAAAATGCGTGTCTCGCTTGCACCAAAATTTTTCCAAAAAAATCTGAAATGCACACAGACCAGAAAGAAGAGCTCAACGAAGGCGGAGTTGAGCACCACGTCTCTCCACTGCTTGGGTGGTCGGAAGACCGCAGTGACCGGGACGCATTCCAGTGAGTACTGCATACTCTTCGGCAGCGTCCGACTCCCAAACTTCCAATTGAGAATCAGATCGAAGCAGCGGATCAGATTCGAGCAGATCCGCTCCCTAGAGAGGCCATCCGCGCGCGGAGAGTGCACCAACTGATGGGCCAAACCAAGACAGAGACGGAATAGACGCTTCAAGTCTTGAATCTGAATGGACGGCAAACAGGTTTCGGACAGACTATATAAGCAAGAACCAAAAGAAAGTTAGCTGTTTACAAAAAGGTCGTAGAATCCTTATGTATGTTTCTACCTAATTACAATGGCACTGTTGTTCGTAAATGACGCAAAAGTGATCTGCAAGAGCTTTAGCCGAAAACTTTTCAAGAGCTGCGAAATAGTCATTTCTGCGAGAAAAACGAGTTTGAGGTCTAGGAAACCGCAAGAGGACCAAACGGCATACTTAGATTTATTGTTCTACGTTATTCATCTACTTTGTTTTTATTTAAATAACTCATCATTGCACCTCAAAGTGTCGCTTCGCCCTCAAGTGAAAGTCCCAGCTCAGTCCGGTCGCGTCCCTCCAAGCGGCCAGTCTGAACTCCTCTAATAAGTGCTCCATCAGCTTGCAACCCGCTGTTTGCTGGAATTCGCAAAACAAATTTCGGTATTTAATTAAAAAAATCAAAAATAAAATAAACGCAATAATTCAAAAACTTGAATGTGCCAAACCTCTGCAAGCTGCTTGGACTTCATGGCTCTCTCGAGAGCGTCATAGAAAAAGTCGGTGTCGCCCGTTTTCGTGTCAAAAGTGCCGCGTTTTACGAGGACGCATACTGTACGTGAGGCCTCCCACTCCGCGAAACCCGCGGGGTGTCTGAACAAAACGCATACAACACATTGTATGGCGTTCCCAGGAATTGGTTTTGGGAGGGACAAAAAAAAACATTTGAGGGGGCACTGAAACATGATTTTCAGGTACGTAATTTGGTAGAGCTGCAGGCAATTCTTGTGCTAATTCGACCTAAAAAAACTCATAGAGCAATGAAAATGCATCAGTTGCCCGAAAAAACAGCGCCGCAGGCAAATTTCTGCACGTTCTGCAACAAAAATGCTCCTAGCTTCAAAGTGTATCGTTTGACCCGAAAAACCAGCGCCGCAGGCAATTTCTTTTTGCAAATTCGACAACAATACGCCCTCAAGAGGCCGCAAAATACCAACTTTGCTCAAAAAATACAGCGCCGCAGGCAAATTTTTCTTTTTTGTGGCTCATCTTGATATGTCGTAAGGTAAGGGTACCCCTTTCGCAAAAATCGCCTCTCTGGAAATTTTGGGAGGGGCAAGCACCCCCTGCCCCCACCCCCTGCCTACGCCACTGTGTTTATGTGCATTCCCCATTGCTTGTTTGACAATGGTTCTCGCGGCTCTGTACTGTGCTGTGTAATGGGTCGTCTCAATCCGCATGTGTGGGGCCAGGTGGTGTAGGGGGGGGGGGGGAGTGGGGGCTGAATTCAACCCCCTGGCCAAAGTCCTAGGGAGTAACCCCCTCTCTTGCTAACGCCATCCTGGATAGATTCGGGGAAATCACGCCGTACAGTGGAAAAACTGGGCAAGCTGCGTGTTTTTGCAACCTTTTATGACCCAAAAACTTCTAAATAACGCCATTTAGACCGCAAAAGTGCCCTATTTACATGCTATGTTCGTGCAGAATTTTCCGCGTTGACCCCTCTCCCTCCACAATTTCCTATCTCGGACATACCGACATCCGGATGGCTCTAGACCCCCTGACGGCCCAGCAGTCGCCGGCGACTGCTCAGCAGGTGCCGGTGGCTGCTCCCCAGGTGCCGCCCAAGAAGGTGAAACCGGGCAGCCGAAAGCGCAAGAGGATCAAGGCGAAGGAGGCTGCCGCTCAGCTGGCGGCCGGCGGCGCCACTTGTCGGCGAGCTCGAACCCGAGCCCGCCCCCGACGCCAAGAGGCCGTGCCGCGGCGGACTCCGCCGTCCCGAGACGCCGGCCAGCCGAAACGTCTCGGAGCAGCGGAGGAAGCTCGCGGCATCGGCCTGGCCGACAAGAGGCAGCTGAGCAAGGAGGCCGGAGACGCGGCGCTGAAGTTCATCCGCCAGCGTCTCCGGGCCACCCTGATGGCGTCAACAACGCGCCGCTGCTGCGCTCGACGAGTGGGGTCGCGTGAGGCGCGGCGGCGCTCTCTGCTGGCCCCCCACGACAAAGACACGGGCGCCTGGCTCCGCGAGGTCGTCAAGGAGATCCCGCCGTGGGACGGGCAGAGCTGGATCGTCGGACACCGTCCCAAGTGGTCGACGGTCCCTCTCACCTGGTCCACGGCACGTTCATCGACGACGGCGTCGCTGACGAGAAGTTCATGCTCGGCATGCTCGCGAAGCAGAACCCGGGCCTGAACACCGACAGGTGGAAGGTGGTGCGCTCCGTCTCGCGGCGCCCCGACACCACCAGCTACTCCATGCTCGTCGAGGCCGCCTCCTCGCCGTCCTCTGCGCCAACAACATGCAGGTCTGGTTCGAGACGGGGCTGGTCCCGCTGGCCTCGGCGGAACGCCGCGAGGCGCAGCAGCAGGCCATGGCCGCCGCCGCGGCGCAGGTGGATGAGGACGCCCTCTGGGTCGCGCCCCAGCGACCTCGGAGGAGGACGCCCTGGTGGCCTCCACCGGGGCCCTGCAAGTGGCCGACAAGGACACCACGCCGTCCGCGGTGGCCGACGAGGCCGACGTGGCGACGAGGTGTCGCCCGACTCTAGGACGGACGCGGCCCCGAAGGGGTGGCGTCCGCGGACGCGGCCCCGAAAGGGGTGGCGTCCGACTACTAACCCTAACACTAGGTGAGCAACGTGCTGTCTGCCTGCCTAGTCAATTTCCATCCTTGGGCGGCAGGCTATTCCTGTTTCCCTGGCTGACGGACCTCTTTCTGGGCAGTCAAATGCCCACCCCAATCTTCACCCAACGGCAGATCTCGTACCTGTCTCTGTGGGGTGAAACGTTCATCTATTTTTCGGCTGATAGAGAGTTTATAGCGCCCAAGCGCGGACGCTCTCTGCTCCGACGTCGGCCGATCCCATGGACGACGCCGGAGCCGGCCTCAGGAAAGAAGAAGAAGACCCCCCTCGAACCCTCAGCAGACACCTCCCCTCTGGCTTCAGACCCAACCTATGGTTGTTGCTCACTGGGGGGCGGTGTGAAAGGCGACGTTGAGCAGGAACTTCCAGCAGTTCTCGATGAGTTCGCTGTCGAGCAGCAGCCACGTCTTCAGCAGCCGCTCACGCAGCGCCACAACCGCCTGCTGCTTCACCAGCGCGCACCGCGACTGCTCTGCTGTTGGAATTCAGTTAAATTTTAATAAATTTAAAAAAAATGTATATTGATTCCTATCCTTCCCCCTCTTCCCCCTTCTTTCCCCACCTTCCCTCGCGGGAGAAGAACATCTGCGATACTGACCCGCCCGATCTTCGTGATTGCATACGGTCTTGCGCTGTGTGGTGGTGTCAAAGTTTTTTTTAAAGTTTTTTTAAAGCCTCACCAATAATTGCGCACCAAAACTGGGGCGAGACGTCCAGCTGACGCACGTCCAGCAAGTACTTCTCGGCCGATCGACGCACGGGCAGAGAGGCCGGTTTCGAAGACTGCATGTGCAAATAATTTTCAATTTTTTAATTATATTGAAATGGTAAGAGGTAAGCAAAGATTCGCACCATGGCGACGTCGGCCGCCATCTGCATTTGCTCGAGCACCGTCTGGAAATCCGCCATAGCCACCATTGCTTGCGTTTTTGTTACGTTGGCTTTTACTTTTTATTTTCGCTTTATGTGGAAAAGCGCACCTTGAGTTATGCGTTGTATATTTTGCAAATGCACACAATATACCGTAACGGGCATGCCTCCACTTTCGACACTGCTGCGCCTACGATTGGTTTGGTCGAGTAAAAGGACTCGTGAGACACATGAATTGATTGATTAATTCATTAAACATGGTACAATTGGATTGTCTGGCTTTCGAGTCGGTTGCAGTGCGACGTCCCTCACTGGACGAAACGTTTGCGTGTCAATTTCCCATGCATTCCCCTGTCACTTCTGCATTTCCCCTTTGTTGTGAAGTCAGCGCGCGACATTGTACACCAGTACGCGTGGAGTTTGGACCCCCTGGTTAGGCGTAGGTTAACCGGAGAGTATCGCCGGCGCTGATCTATGTACATAGCTTTGTTTGAGATCCAGTTACACAATACTGGCAGGGGGCGCCTCCTCCCAGCGCCAAGCGGAGCGGGTACAGTTGTTGTGGAGAAACTCCATAAACACCCCACTAGTTTTACAAGCGGAGATTTTATCTGCACGATTGCGACGCTCGGTCGGCAACGAACGACACCCATTCGACTGTAAATTGTCGGCTTTCACTTTGGCAGGAAGGAGAGTGCTAGAACTTTCCCATCGAACTTCCAGACGCCAAGCAGAGACGCGAGAAAATGGGCTTTAGAATTCAAGAGGCCGTTGCGATCGCAGCCGTTCTTTTTGCCTCCCTCTACAGCGTCAGGTAATTAACGAATGAGCATGGAACACGCGTTGTTCAGCTAAACGCGCAATTTCGAAACTGCTGGTGTGATTTTACTTGCTCACACAGCTACAGCACACTCTTCAGCGCCTCTCCATGCAAGCGCAAGGACAAGGTGTCGTGCCGGGAGCTGGGCTACGAGGGGGCTAGGGAGCCGCTCGAGTTGCGACGTCACCTGAAGAAGTTGGTGGCGCTCGGCGACAGTCTCACGGACGACGGCATCGACGAGTACGCGGGCGACGAGCACGGCATGCGCATTTACACCAACGGCAAGATCTGGACAGAGCACTTCCTGCACTTGAACGGTGCGACCGCGCACGCGCACTCAAGCGCCGAATTGTACAATGCAGTTGTTGTTGGATTAAATGCCAACGCGAGGAGGTCACCAACGGCCCTTTTTATGATGCCTTCCTGTCTAGAGCCACAGAATTTGCCGAATTCGGAAGAACTCCACCGGCAATCTAGGGTAGCAAGCAACAGCACGAGAAAAATTGACGGGGAAATCTTCGTTGGTGGATCCATCAGTAATCGAACCTAGAACCGTTCGTGGTCCATTCTCTGCCGCAAGGCCATCCGCTGCTCATTCCATGCAGACATCGACGAGTTGGAGAACTTGGCGTACGGAGGCGCGACCTCGGGCCAGAACGGACTGGTCTACAGCAACTGGACTGGCCTCCAGTACCAAGTCTCGGAGTACCTGCACGACTTGCGCTGCGCAGAGGAGGCCGACTACCGCACGCTCTACGTCATCAGCATCGGTGCGTCCTTCTGACGGGCAAATTCTTTCATTTTCGTTCCTGTAAATTGAGCCGAAACCCAAATGGCAGGCACGAACGACCTGTGGGGCTCGGTGACCGACCCAGACGCGCTGGGCCGAGAACTGGTCACCAAGGCGACAGCACGAACGGTCGCGGCCAACGTGGTACAGGTCATGAGTCGACTGGTACACGAGGCGAAGGCGCGCCGCTTCGTCGTCATGGGCTGTCCCGCGCTCGAGTCTGCGCTTTTGTTGCTTTCTCTCTTTGTTTTTTCTTCACACCGAGGGAATATGCGCCGACAGGCACATGCCCTACTTTCTGACGCCGCAGCTCGCGCCGGTCCGACCGCTGCTCAAGCAGGTCTCGACCAACTGCCGGCTGGTGCTGAGCGAGGCGGTGCGCAACTACACGACCGAGCACGGCGAGCTGACCGTCGGAGAGGTCGCTCTCGACGACCGGCTCTTCGAGCTCGGCAAGCGACACTTTCCGATCGTCGACAGTGAGTTCGACATTGGATGTACGCAGGTGGAGGTTGAAGAAACTGCGTTCCATTCAGCCGACCTCTCAGCTGCGCACAGCGCGGGCAATGTGTCCGAGGATGGCATGAACCGCTACTTCTGGTACGACGGATTCCACCCGTCCGAGGGCGTCTACCGCATCCTCGCCAAGGCCTTCAGCTGCTCCATCGCCGCGCAAATTCAAAATCGCTAAGCACTCGACTACGCGCATTTTGACATGCGACACTCGCGAACCTCACTAGATTGTAAGTTACATGATAGTTCCGTTAAAGTGCCCTGGCGATTTCCTACTATCAAGCGGATTGCTTGATTCAGCCAATAAACACAAAACAATTGAAGTCCCGAAGTGTTCAACTTGCAGTAATAAAACTTTTGAATACTCATGCGGGAGATGCGGTGCGGCTGGTTTCATTTTCGCTCGTCTGTTACAGTGTGAAGACGGTCAATGTATCACAAATGAATCGAGCGAGTGTGACACTCCCTTGAAGTCTCCTCAGCGTTTCTTGCTCATGCGTTTCTTTTTGGCCAGATCTAAAAAGGAATCGCTCGTTCAAGTTGTTCAAGCATCGGGATTGCTTTTTCGTCACTTCGTTTGTCCAGATATGTGAGAGGAATTTGCGGTTTTCGAAGAAATGGTTTCGGTAGAACCCGAGCTTGAGTCAGAGACTCCAGCAGCTTTCTCGCCGTCTCAAGAGAGTAACCGGCTTTTGGAACTGAAGTGGCGTGCGTGATAGTAGCTCGAGTCGCTCGCAAACCGACTGACCGCCCTTTTTGCCTGGCTTGCTGCCCGGTGCGGTGTTGATGTTGATGTGCTTGTGCCGGTGCCTGTGTGTGTGGCGGTGCAGTTGCACTGACTAAAGTGTTGGTTTTTAGAATCGGCGTACGGTATCGTGGCGGAACGTTCACCAACCGGTAACTTTTTGCCCCAATCATAGCCGTCGATGTTCTTGAAGTCGACGCGCTTCTCATTGCCCTTCTTGTCGTGGTAGTGAAGGTGCAGATGGTTCTGTACGGAGAGAGGTTGCGGAGTGTAGGGTCTTACGTAGCCGTTGCTGTCGGGCCACGCCTGGCCGTTTACCAGCAGCTTGCAGCCTGCCAACAGGCCGCCGCCGCCCAAACCTCTGCAAAACTTGTAGGTAGAGGGCCGTTGCGCTACGCGAATCCCATGCGAACCGGCAAATGTGTCGCAGCTGCAGTACCATACTGTCAATGACGTGCCCCAAAAAGTGCTGCGCCGGAGGGGCGGACACCTCTCTGCCCTCCTTTCTGGCGATCTCGCGCGCGCACGCCTCCTTCAAGTGGTCCTTCACCGACGCCACGAACGTGGCCCCTTTGCTCCAGCTCGTCCGCTAAAGTTGCTATGGATGCCCACTGCTCTGGAGGAGCTTCTACCGCGCAAACATTCGTACCGCTTTGCATTGCATAAGCAGCAGCACAAATTGCACAATAAACGAGCTTCCAAGAAGACAACGCACCGTAAACGGACACGGACACGCACACACACCTGCCGGTACAGTCCAGTGACGTTACAATTGCTCACTGCTCCAGTTGTCGTAGTCGGTGGTCTTTCGTTCGGCACGGTTCGCTGTTCTTGAGCCCGCTGCGTCGTCCACTCTTCGGGAGGCCAAGCCGAGTCGCCTGCAAGATGCAACCAACGACGCTGCAACAAAACTTTCTTTTCTCATAAGACTCGCACCTTGCGCGCACACGAGCCAAGTCGCACAGAGCGCCGCAAGCTCCACGCACCTCATTCCGTTTGCTTTTACAGAACGAACAATAAACGAAACGTATTCTGCGGCACAGAAAGAAGAGGTGATTGACTAAGCAGAGAGCTGAAATGAATTCCGTGGACGCTCAGGCCAAGTGCTGCATTGGAGTCAGGACGGAGTACGATTGAATGCAAAGTACCGTATGCCTACCTATATTGGAATATTGCTGCCCACCGCTAACACGAGAACGAACCAAAGGAGAACAGGAAGTGAGAAGAGAAGGAGATCAGGAGTGCATTTTCTTGCTTGTGGTTGTGGGTCTTGTTCGACTGTGCTCCTTTATTCAGCAGTGTATGTAGGTTGTTGTAGGCACTAAGTACGAATGTAGCTCAACTGCAATGTATAGTGAACAAAACAGCAGTAAATGCTGATGCAGTGCACATTCCTTTCTCCCTGTTCATCTCATTAGTACGGTTCCATAGTCCCCACAATAACCGACGCAATCGACCCAATGCAATCGTTGCAACAGCCGCTGTACTCCCCTAGGATCAAGCCGCAAGTATATTAGTTCTTGAGTTTCATCGCGTTGTGCTTGGCGCGCAGCACCTAAACCTTTACCAGTTGGCGACGCGCAGCCGTTTCACGCGTGTTTTTGTGTACCTCGGTAAGAGCGCGTTTGCGGGTCCGCATCCAGGCTTGTTTTCCGATGGAAATTCCACTTGCGGAATCGCCATGGTAGTGAAGGTGCAGGTGGTTGTGTTCATGCTTTCCATGTTTCCCAGTGGGTTTGGTCTCCGCCGTAGGCTTGTCGGGCCAGGCTTCGCCACTCATCAACATCTCGCAGCCAGGCACCATGCCGCCGCTTCCCAAATAGCTGAAATCCCTCTAGGAAGGAATACACGGCTCGCATTTCTCTCTACCGACAAACGTTACATTGTTACATACTCAACAATGTCACACTCGTCTGGCAGGCAAAGAGAAAAGCTGCAACAACCACTAGCGGATCCAAAGGGGGGGGGGGGCGGGGGGGGGGGCCCCCCCCTGTCGGGGGCGGCAACGGGGGGCAGCGGGGGCAGGCGTTGGGGGCAGCGACGGGGCTGGGGGCAGTCGTTGGGGGGCAGAGAACGTCGCGGGGGCAGGCAAAGGGGGCAGAAGGGGCCCAGACGAGAGGGAAGAGGAACGAATCGGACTAATATTGGCCTATTTCCCATAGATTTACACACTCATAACCGGAAAATGTTTGCCTGCGACGCTGTAGTGTATGGACGACTGCGTTTGGACTAAGGTTTTGACTCTATATTTTGGTTCAGCTCGCCCATCCAAAGTAGAGATGCACGTAAGGCACGTAAAGGGGGCAAGGGATGCAAGCTGACCTAATGTGACTGTTTCGCCCAATAAAATAATGCTCCGATGTAGGTTGGAAAACCAAAATTTTCGCCTGCGGCGCGCGCTTTTGTGCATACTTTTTGGCCACAACTCATGCTAAATTCATTGAAATTCTAAGGAATGAGGCAGTTAACATTGAAAATTTTCGCCTGCGGCGCGATTTCGAAAATTTGAACAAAATGTCTCACGTGTTCTACTAAAAACAACCTAAAGAAACGCAAAAATGCAAAATGTGTGTTTTGTAGCGCCACTGCCTGTTGTAAGTGTTGAAAAACATGCGAAAAGTGGGTTGCGCCGCCAAATGCGCGAAATATAGCTCTCCAATTGAAATTTAAGCCGAAAAAAAATTTTGAGCTTGCCCCCCCCTGTCAGAAAATCCTGGATCCGCCAGTGGCAACAACTCGGTGAGCGTGCGTACCCGCATATGTAGCCCATCTGCAAGCCGAGTGCGTCCAGAACGTGCAGTTTCATGCCTTGCTGCTCTTTGGGGAACCGCTTCCGCGGCTCCTTCATCCGAATCATCTCTCGACGGCACGCCTCCTTCAGGTGTGCCTTCACCGCAGCCACAAAAGCGAGGCCCTTTGCCTAAACAGCATTTTTACATACCGCATGCAAAAAATAATATTGCGACTCAAAAATGTTTACAAATTGAGTGCAATGCCAGTACTAGTAGTAACATGAATTTCGATTCTATTAGGCATACACGCAATTATACAGTAGCTTGTCACAACGAAGCTATGGTACCGAAAACGTAACCTACTGTACACATGACAAAATGCAAACTCTCACCTCGCGATCTTCCACGTCTTGCGTTCCGACAGCTACAACGTAAGTGCAGTGAAACGAGCTTATCAGCTACTGTATATTCTTGTTTGTGTAGCACCTACCTTCAGCAATTGCGATGACCACGACGAACGCTGCGAATACGGTAGCTCTCATGACTAATTTTTTTTGCAGCTTGCTTACTGTGCTTACTACGACAAGGCAAGTGAAGGCGAATGAACGGAAAGTGACGGAAAAGATGCACTACAACGTGAAACGCTCGTTGGAATCTCAAATGTCTCTTGATAGAATGCGAATCGTTTATTCTAGCGTGACTGCACTTTGTTAGTGTAGACAAAACTGAATTGTGCGGTTTTCGTACCTTACCTACCTATAGGACACTGAACAAATTGCGTATATAACAGCTTTGACTTTTTTGGCTAATGAAAAACAAAAAAAAGGACAATGACAAGTTAATGGCACGACACGTCAGTATGAATTACCAGTATTATTACCAGTAGTACCAACGCTTCCGCTTTGCTGTGCAGATGCCCGAGCAGGCAGCTCGACTATTTATTGCCTCTATTTGACTGACTATCCTCCCTTCTCACTGGCGGATCCAGGATTTTCTGTCAGAGGGGGGAGAAGGCCAATTTCTTTTCACCACACAATCTACATCACTGTGGAATAGACAAAAATGGCGTATTTTTTAGCACCCTTACTTACGAATCAAACGTGAGTTGGACGAGAACCACAGCGCCGCAGGCGAAAATGTTGCGCTTTTGAGTGCCTTAATTGAAGGAAAAGGTAAAAATCTGCCCATTTCCCCTTGTGCTCCCCCCTCTTTCCTGCTTTTCCCACTGATCTCTCTGCCCTCTCCCCCCAAAATCTGAGCTGACAGGAGGGGGAGACCCCCCTCTCCCTCCCCCCCCCCGTCTGAATCCGCTAGTGTCTCTTCTCGTGCTGTTCATGGCTCCGCTGCATTGAACCTTCCGTAGCCGCAGAAGTGCTGATGGCAGTTTTTGCGCGAGGCGCACAGTTTTCCATGTTGTTCTAATGCGTGTTTTTTTGTGACGGAAGGGACACAAACGAACCCAGAAGGCGCAGTGAACGGTTTCTAGGGGAAGGTTCGAACCGCACCAAAATAATTGGACACCCGAACAACTCCCTAACAACCGAGTTCATTGACACGTTTTTACGTTTTAGACCACACCATAATATTACAAAGCAAAAATGCTCAAAGTATGACAATCCTCACGCTCATGTTAATAGATAACACACTTACACAGAGAATATACACCACCACATTCGCAACCAACTCTATAACTTTGCAAAACAGCAAAACAATGCATTCAAAACAATGCGAAGAATGCAAATGCATTCTTAGCAGCTTAGGCTTAGGCTTAGTGCGTGCATGCATGTACGTTCGCGTGTGCGGGCGTGCGCGCCAGGTGGTGCGTGCGTGCAAATTCGTGTGTGAATGTGAAATGTGAGGTGTGTGAATGTGTGTGTGTGTGTGCGTGCATGCCTAAGCCTCAGTCGCGGCGCAAGCCTTAGCAGTGTAGCACGTGTCTAAGCTTATTGCTATTGGTAGTGGTGGGATTTGAGGTGTATCCGTGTAGGTTTAGCGAATTGCGGGTGAGCATCGGCATCTCCGCATTATATTTTGGTGCGGTTGAAACCGTAGAAACGTATAAACGTGTCAATGAGCTCGGTTTTCCCAAGTGTTGTGATTAATTATGCGCGTGTTTGTTTAATAATCACACATTTTGTAGCGCCTAGGTAGTGCGACATTTTGCGGGTTTCACACTCTAAGACCCTACAAATAACTTAATGTTTTCTAGGAACGTGTCCTTTCAGCGTTCTTCTCAATTCGTCGCGCTGTGCAGTTGTTTTGTTGGGATTTTGGTAGATTGTTGGTGGAACGCCGCCGCCGCCTCCTCGTCGTCAAATGTCTCCAGTGATCGCCGTGAGTCGGCTTTTGCACTTTTTACATTTTTAAATCTAAATACTAAATATTTTAAATCTAAATATTCGAAAAATTAAAATTGTGGTTAGTAGGAGCTGGACCCGAAGAGATACGTGGCCATGGAGCAGCAGCAGTCGCAGCCGCAGGCCCAGCCAATGGCCACCAGCCAGCTGGACCAGAAGACCCTGACGAGTGGGCATTCTTGCTGCATTTTTATGTGCATTATTTACGGTCGGCATAACACCCCTGCCGAGAGGTGTAACTGACCATCGAAGCTGGGGGGTGGGGTGAATCCGCACGGTTGGCCTGCACGGCCAAATTTGATACAATTTCTCGTTTTCCAGCCTCAATGATGACCTAGAAAATGCTTCCTGTATCCTGAAAAACACAGCGCCACAGGCAAAATTTGGTGAATTTTTGGCCGAGAACGCGCTCGAAAGACTCCAAAATGGTCTGTAGGTGCGTAAAATACAGCGCCGCAGGCGAAATTGTTTTATATTTGTACAATTAATACTGGTCAGAGGCCTAAAAAACACTGGGAAGTATGAGAAACACATTCAGCCCATACGTGGCCTCAGGGGGGGGGGGTTTCACCCCCTGGCTATAGCTGTCCCGCATTTTCGCATGTGGAACCCCCCCCCCCCCCCCTGGCCATCACCATCCCGGACAAGTTGCGGGAAACCCTCTCTCATTATTGAAAAATTGGGTGAATATGCGTGTTTTTGTGTCCTTTTTCATTGTAGTGTGACCCAAAAACGCTTAAGAAGTGCTATTTAGGCGTTGTTTTGGCACATTTTGGACCAAAAAGGACCGATTTACGCGCTATTTTGGTGCGAAATCCCACTTCGACAACCCCTCCTCTAAAATTTCCGATCCCGGACCATTTTACCCGGGATGGCTCTAGACCGCCCCCCCTCCAAACCCCCACCCCCCCCCCCCCCCCTGGCTTTTGGACCATACACTTATGATTCAGCCAAAAGGGTAACCTGCAAATGAGTGCAGTCTCAACCAAAGGGCATACCTTGCTTGGCCTGACGTCACCCCGTCAAATCTGGACTTGGTCTAGCGTCACCCCATGCTATTTTGAACCACACTGCCCTGCCCTGCCCAATCGAGTGTGTGAGTGTCACTAATGGCCACTAATAGCGGTCATTAACGCGACATTAATAATAAGAATAAACAGTGTGATAAGTACATTAAAAATGCAAAATATTTAAACGCGGCTGAATGAATATATGTACTTGCCTGCCGCCACAAATAAATTGCGAGATGCCTCAAATGTCACCGTGCTTCAGCAACCATTAAACACGTTAAAATTTTTGACACACAATCATCAACATCAATCACTTTCAAAGTTGTCAGCTAAGCTAAATGACATTTTTGGCAAAAAAATACAAGAATTATAAAATGCGTCACAGCAATCGTTGCATGCAGTGGCTCCATCTATGCTGATATGATAAGATGTCGACAAGGGATGGTATTCAATATCAACTGCGTTTACAACTGCAGGGATATCTGCCGTGATGTCGCGACACTCTAATTCACGGGGTGACACTTTTCTGACGGGCTGACGTCAGGCCGAGAGGGGACTGCGGGAGTTGGAAAGGCTACTCGGACAACAGCCCTGGATCAGCAGAATCTGGCGGATCCCGTGTGAGGGCGAGGGGAAAGGGGGAATTCCCCCGCCCGAAATCGAAAATCCAGTGGGGGGGGGGGGGAATGGCTGGGCTGTGAGAGAAGAAACGTGCCTAGCGCATTACTTTTCCGCATAAAAATGCGTGTAGGTGGTCAAAAATTGCACAAATATTCGCCTGCGGCGCCGATTTTATGTATTAGTTGTCAATAATGGACCGATTGGGTGTCCAAGACACGGTATTCCCGATTCATCATAACGGCGACACCAGTGACACCGTCTTTTCTAGGCTTTGGGTTAGGCTTAGTTAGGGTTAAGCTTTTGCTTAGGCTTAGACTTAGGCCTGGGATTGGGCTCAGGCTTAGGCTTAGATCTAGGATTTTGCTTAGGCTTATGTATACTTTTGCTTAGGTTTTGCTTAGGCTTCAGATTGGGCTTGGGCTTAGTGTCACTGGTGTCGCCGTTATGATGAATTGGAAATTAAGGAAAATTTTGCAGGTGGCTGCAAAAAAAGGAGAATATGTGACGCTCCTTTAGGCCCAGTTTGAAAAAACGCGGTATTAAAAGTAGCCACTTCATCAGATGATCAACTTCAGTTTGGACAAACCGTGTATAATCGAACCAAGTGCAGCAACACCTCACATATTCGGCGTTTGTTGTGCTCGCTTGGATCACTGGAAAGGCAGTCCAGGCTGCATGAGGACCGAGGCCTTCCATTCCTTGGACTCAGAGACGAGAGCGGGCCTTGTCCTTGACTGGACGTCTACAGATGGCAGTTCCGTCCGTCCATAGGCACAGGCTAACAGAAGCGGAACAAAGATGAACGAGAATCGAAGATTGAATGTAGGGTATACAAAGTACTTGGTACTCAAGATCGTGAATTGATGGTGCATATCACTTACTGTAAGGGCAAGCCACATATTAAAAATTTAAGATGGGCAGGGTAGCGAAATTATTTATGCAGAATCTTTGGCTGTGTGCCCTGTCCAGCCATACGATGCCTAATAAATGATGCGCATCGTCAGAGAGATGAAAGAGTTTGTGAGGGTGGATTGATAGTGGTAGTGTTGTGGCTGTGTGCGATGGCTCGCACAACAAACGCCGAATATGTGAGGTGTTGCTGCGCTTGGTTCGATTATACACGGTTTGTCCAAACTGAAGTTGATCATCTGATGAAGTGGCTACTTTTAATACCGCGTTTTTTCAAACTGGGCCTAAAGGAGCGTCACATATTCTCCTTTTTTTGCAGCCACCTGCAAAATTTTCCTTAATACAGTGTTTTTTCGTAAAAGAAAGATTAATCGAAAACTCACGCACGCACAAACATACAAACCCACAGCAGCAGACCAGAACGGACGCATGCTCAGTGTTGCACCATAAAGCTTATGAAAAGTGTGTACCACTGTACACATTGTGCGTGCGTGCGTGCGTGCGTGCGCGCGCGCGCGCGTGCGTGCGTGCGGGTGTGCAGATGTGTCATTTTCAGGTATCAGGGGCTGTAGCGAGCATTCGTCCATAAATATTTTTCGCAGCTCAAAAAATTACCAAAATTCTGGTAAAAGAACCTAGAAACGAGACAAAAAATGTGGAATGGACTGGAGACACTGCAGTAAAGCAACGCTGATGGGTTTTCCAAGGGGACACGTGCAAAGGCACAGGCAGGCGTTACTGGGATTCGAACCAGCGACCTCTTGATTTAGGGAACATGGTAAGAAGAAAAATGTGCCCAGTAAACCATAGCTGGCATGTAGCAAGAGTCCCTCCGGCGATTTCATTTTTTGATGTGGAGCATAGATGCCTGCGATGTTTCCGTCCAATTGATGCAGGCGCGAGTGGGCGACGAACCAAGAAGCTTGTTATGTAAAGTCGGTCCTGCCATCTCCAAAAACTTCTCGGCAATGCACAAGCGTATGGAAGCGTGTTATGACTTAATCGATTCCCCCTTTGAATGCGCTTCTTTTGAGCTATCACGCGCCAGAATTCGTTCAGGAAATGAAAAATAATGCACGATCATAGATCCAAATTTTGCCCAAAATAGGGGTGCGCCAAGAGGGTCGAGCTGCGAAACATGGAAATCGGAGCGCTCCCATTCTCGAAAGTGACCTATTCCAGGTCCAGACGAGTAACTTTCATCATTACAGCACAGCTCTGCGACGAACGGTTGAAGCGTCTATAGCTAACAAACTTTTGGGACAAAACACTCAAAAAATGGCCTTTCAAAGAGGGCCGACCGAGACATGGGCATCGGAGCGCTCCCATTTGTCGAAAGGGACCTATTCCAGGTCCGGACGATTAACTTTTGTCATTACAGCACAGCTCTGCCACGAACGGTTGAAGCGCCTATAGCTAACAAAGTTTTTTTGCGCGAAATTTCCGAAATTTTGGATGCCAATATCTCAATATCTAGTGAGAATTTCAAATGTCATGCAAGCGTCCCAGACTCGCCTCGTAAAACTGTTCACGGAAATCAAAAAACATTTGGGTGTTTACTCGGCTTTTTTTCGAGTTTTGCTCTTGTCGGATTTTGGCCAAAAATAAACGACTATGTCCCAAAAAATGACCAAATCGGCCATAACTCTAGATCCATAGCACCTAGACGAATTTACCTTGGGGCACAAAATTGCGATTATATACCACGTGTTCACGCCAAGTTTCGTCAAAATCGACAGCAGCGTTCCAGAGCGGCGACCCAAAAAGTGTGTGCAGAACAGGAAAAAAAAACACCACTTTTTCGGAACATTTTCGGACATTTCGTCTCAATGCGCTGGACTACCGAAACGCGGGATGGCTTATTCGATTCCGGTTCAGAAGGCGGTTCTTTTGAGCTATCATTCGCCAAAATCGGTTCAGGCAATCAAGAGTTATAAGCGACTGAAAATTCTACGAACCGCATTGAGGAAGTGCTCACATATTAGGGTTGTACGCTGACGCGTACACCCTGATTCCCCCAAAACATCGCCGATATGCGGATATGGCCCAGCATCTGTATATTTCAATGAGGTTCCCCCTTTTGCAAATCTTTCCTTCCTCCGAAAAAAATCTTTCCTTCCTCTGAAAAAAAAAAAGAATGGACATTTGCACCAAAAGTTTGGCCCAAAATAATGTCAGATAGAGAGATTAGTTTAACTAGGGTCATTTTGGTGATCTGGTGATCACTAAATAGGACAAAACGCGTAATGTTATTGAAGCTGGAGAGGAGGAGAGGGGGTGCTGGCAATATTTGGGGTTCGTTCCTGCCGTAGCAGCCAGGGGGGGGGGGGACAGGCCTAGACCAGTCCAAAAGGATGGACCCTGGTCAGGGGGATGTTCATACCCCCCCCCCTCCCACACCTTTCCCCTTATTGCGACATTCTTGAATCTTGATGGTTCCCCTCCCCGAAACTTTGAGGGTCTTCCGGCGGTAGATACCGCTGCTGTTGTGTGTTGCAGTGATCGCTCGCGAGTTCGTCCGCCAGTACTACCACGCGCTGACGACCGGCGAGGACGTCGTCAAGTTCTACGGCAACGAAAGCCAGCTCGTGCACGGCGTCGCCAGCGAGCCCGTCGTCGGCGCAGACGTACGCGCGCGCACGCACCGGCACGCACGCGCGCACGCACCGGCACGCACGCGCGCACGCACGCGCGCGCGCGCGCACGCACGCACGCGCGCACGCATCTGCAAGTTGTAGCAGCGACCGGCACACGCACGTACGGACAGACAGACGCGCAGGCAGGAGCATTGCAGCGTATCAAGGAGTACTTGGAGGGCGTGCGCTTCAAGCACGTCAGCGTCCACTCGGTCAACGCCGTGCAGACCGTCTCCGAGAGCATTCTCATCTTGGTAGGGCCACTTTCTACCTTCCTCTGGCTGCACTTTCTACCTATACGAGGGCGAGCATGACCGTTCCTACCTGGCAGGATGGCAGTGAACGCAGGGATTGCGTGTCTTGGATGTCTTACTTAACAAGTCTCTAGTCATTGTGCCGAGTGCCGTCCAGTGGATGACGTCACCAGTGTCTGGGCGTTGCAGCTGGGCGGGGTGATCAAGGGCCGCCTGCAGTCGGAGTCGGAGTCGCAGGCGGAGCTGGAGCGGCCGTTCATGCAGACGTTCCTGCTCTATCCGCAGCGTCTCAAGAAGTACTACGTCAAGACGGACATCTTCAAGTGGGCGCCCCTCCCCGGCGCCCGTCGCGCCGCCGTCACGCTCGACGCCGACGTGGGCGGCCTGCAGTCGCCCCAGTCGCAGCCCGTCGCCGTCCAACCGACCGCCCCGCCCGTGCAGCTCCAAAGGCAGACGCAGCAGCACGTCAGCGGTGAGCTTCTTCCCCCCCCCCCTTCCCCACCACGCACTGGTCGAAAGGACCGTACCCCCACGATTCAGTGCTGATGGACCAAAGGCCGGTGGTCGACATGTCGAACGGTCAGCACGGCGCCAGTGGCACCTGGGACGCCGCTACGGGTGGCACCGTCGAGCCCAGGGGTAAGGGTGACTGTCGTTTCATGTGGGCAGAGTCTGAGGGGTGGCGTCTTTTAGCGCCGTCCTACACGAACGGCGTGAAGGAGACGGCGCCCCAGCAGCGACGGGTGCCGCCCGGCGCCGAGCTGGACGACGTGCCGTCGCAGCCGCAACAGCAGCAGGCGCCGCCGGCGCAGACGCAGCCGCCAGCTCAGAACGAGGAGGTACTGTCGTTGGCACCATTCTCTCCTGGAGTGCCTGGAGAACACTCGCCATCGCAGGTGCCAGCTGAACCGCCGGCCCAGCAGCAGCCGCAGGCGCCGCCGCCGGCACCGGCCGAGCCGGCGACTTGGGCGAGCCGCGTCAAGCACTCGGCGCCCAACGCCGGCGCACAGCTCGTCAAGGCCGCCGCCCCGCCCACCGCCCCTGCCGCGCAGCCCACGGCCGCGCCCACGGCACCTCACGCCGCCGCCTACGTCGTCACGGTCTGTGCTGCCTATCCACCTGTCACGTTAGGGCTAGCGGCGCCATGGGAGAGATGGAGCTTCAGGAGCCAGCGCAGCCACAGCAGCAGCAGCAGCAAGGCATGCAGGACGCCGGTGTGCAGCAGATGCCCTCGCCGGGAATGGCGATGGCCGCTGGCGACTTCGCTCAGCAGCAGCAGCCGCAGCAGGCGACGCTCTACATGGGCGGCCTGCCCAACTCGTTGACGCAGAGCAGGAACGACATGCAGAACGAGCTCGTCAGAGCGCTCAGAGGTGCGTGCGCGTGCGTCTCTTCTGTCCAAGGGAAATGGCGCTGGGAAGGTTCACTCGGTGTTGTCCGTTCGTTGCAGAGATGCTGGGCGAGTACGCGGCCGGGCTGCTGAGCGTGCGCGTGCCCCAGAGCGCGGGCGGGCCGGACAACTCGCAGCCCTGGTACGCCTTCCTCAGCTTCGACACGCACGACAACGCCCAACGACTGCTCGACCTCAAGACCGTGAGTTGGCCGAGGCACGAGCTGCTGCACTCAACACCCACTAAACCGCGCTGACTGGGACAATACTCTGCTACACGACGCGTATGGGGTTCTCCTCACATGTAACATGGTGATGTAGTTTTTCTTCGGGCCCACGATTTTCTAAAGTTGTTTCAACCTCTCCAGAAGCACGCGTTTTTGCGTCACCTTCAGTGTTTTGTCTCCGTAAGACACCAAAATAGAGCCCTTTGCCCAGAAATTGACCTGAAAGTACATATTTTATTTCAACACTTTTCTGGGTCCCAACCCTCATACGACGAGAATCTACGGATGGACAAGTTTCAGTGGGTGGTACCCTCAGCTTGCGATCTCCACCACTTCTACACTTGTCAACTGAGGTGCCTGCTTGCGAATTGTGCTGTGTTCTTTTTAAGGAGGGGTCGCCCAAGCCGCAGCTGCACCTGCAGCTGTTTGACACGGCCGCACCAGTGATGCTGGACAGGTCGCGACCAAAGCCGCTCGGCTACCGCTACCCGGCCAGTGGGCCGTCTTACGGCCGCGGTGGGGGCGGTGGACGCGGCACTGGCTACCCCATGGGAGGTGCGTGTGGTTCATAGGTCATTTTTGGGACGATGTAACTGATGTGTTCGTGGTGCTGCGCGGTTGGCACTCGCGACCGCGCCGGTTCGACACCCACCACGGGCAGTGATGCTTGTCGAAAATGGGTAATTTACAACTGACTCCCACTGGGGAGCGTGATAATGCTGCGACCACTGAGCCCGGTGTTTTGTGACTGCTATGGTATTGAAAAATCGATAAAACTAAAGGTGGAGTATGTAAATAAAGTTCATTTGGAAATTGCAGGCATGAGGGGTAGCGGTCCTCCGCGGGGCGGCGGCAGTTACCCAAGAGGCGGTGGTGGTGGCGGCGGCTACCGCGGACCCAACTAAAGAAAATGGGAAAAATAACAGAAAACAGAAAGCAACTTCATCACAGGAGAGATATGGAAAAGCAGAGATCAAGCGAGGAGGCGGGGTGGTGTGAATACGAATTTGTTTGTCTTGTCGTAGTAGCGCGTGTTCTGCTCTCTTCCTCCTCTTGTTCTCTTCTTTTTCCTTGCGTTTGGTCTACTTTTTCTTTGGTTTTGTCGTGTGGCTTTCTTCTTTATTTCTGGTTTCCCTTCACGCACTTGGTTTTTCCTTTGCTTTTCTTTATGGAGTAGAATGTGCGAAGATAGCGCGCGCGCGGTTCACCGCCGGGGAGCCTTACCGACTGCGCGCACTTTTTTGTCGCGGTTTTGTTCAGTGTTTGCGCTCTTTAAACAAAAAAAACGAAAATAATGTTCGGTTTCGTCTGGCGCGGCGGCGTCTCTATGTTCCCCCCTGCTGCTACTGCTGCCCCAATAGCGATGCAGAGAACGGTACGCGTACGGATCAATGGACTGTTTAGCTAGGGATATACAGATGCTATCGGCGTGCGTGCGTACGCGGCGAACTGTATCGAAACAGGTGGTCGTGTTGAGTGCGTGCGTGCGTGCGTGCGCGTTCGTGCGTTCGTCGCAGCGCTTGTTTTGCCGAATCAGAGAGATATTTTCGCGGCGCGTTACCCGCAATAGGAAGAGAGATTTGCCGAAGGAACGCGCCCCGTAAATGCCGTAATTGTAATATAAAAAAAACAGTTTCGATGCGTTGGCATTTTGGTGCGTTTTTCTTGGGCAGAGCTGAACGAGAGTTTTGTCGCCCGCTGCGGTCGTTTTTTTACTGAATTTTCGAACAATTGGGGTCCCCAATAGGCATCGTTCGTTAGCGGTTCTATAGGTAAAGGAAACGGAAGAGATACATAGTTGAATTTTTCTTCACTCTTCTTGGATATCGCTCAATCCAGGCGTACGCGTTTAAGCCCCCCCCCCCCAACCCCCTCTCTCTCTCTCTGACGCGAAGCCACAGCGATGCGGGCTTATGATGGTAAGGTAGGCGACGGGGAAAGACCGCTAGAAGCGTAGGCGCGTTTCAAAACCCTGAGAAGCGGAGCCAGAGTAGGTGTTCTGTTTTCGCGAATTTTGTTTTTAATTTTCGTTTTTTTTTGCGGTCGCGAGTTTGTGATTCTCCTTTCCCTACCCCTCGTTGTCGCCGTCGCTCCTCGCCGCGAGGCGAGACGACGACGAGCTGTTGCGTTTGCGTGCAAGGAAAAGCGGTTCGGAAGTCTTGTTCGAAACAGAAACGCACCGTAATAACCGAGTTTAGCGAGTTTACAAGCAGTAGGCGCGTACCTGTAACTGTCGGTGGGTGGGGATGAACCCCCCCCCCCTCAATTTTCTGGGAAGTTTCTCGTACCTGCCTGAGTTGCAACATACTCGTTTTTTTGTTTGTTTCTCTGTTGAGCACAAATCGACTACATGGAACCCATATTGTACAGTGTATTGCGACCCAAATGTACTTAGGGATTTTACAGCATTTTGGCTAGAAATAGAAAGCGACGTGAGTGAGAGTTCCTTTATAGGGTGACCCGCCCCCCCCCCCCCCCCCCCCCCCCCGCGCAAATGCAGAACCAGGTGACAGGTACGTATGGTAATGGGCGAATGAACGTCGACTCGAGAGCGCGATCAAACGGCGTCGTCTGCGCCCGTGTCATCGTCGTCGTCGTCGTCTTCGTCGGCAGGGGAACGTTGGTGGAGTTGGAGGCGCGAGTCGGCCAGCGCGCCCGTTTGCCGGCCTCGGAAGACGCGCAGGTAGAAGGCGGTGACGAAGCCGAACTGCAGGAAGTAAAGCGCATACGCGAGGCCCCTGGGAAGGGCTATTGAGCGCAGTTTTTTTTATTTTTGGTCGATTCGTTCGGACACCTCGTTGTAGCTTGGAAGTGAGTGACCCCGCACCGCTCTGGCTGTAGATGGATTCAGCTCCCCAACAGAAAATAAGCCCCCCCCCCCGACACCCACCATTTTTGTAAAAGATTTTCACACCGGTCGAAAATGAAAACAGAGTCCTTTGCGGTTTTTTTTCAGTGTTATTTGACTGTCAAACACTGACACTATTTTAAAATGCATGCCACTACTTGGGCCGTTATTCTGGTGCTATGGAGCAATGATTGTGAGGCTCCGCTCATAAATAGGGGCTAGTCCGAATCGCAAGGATACGGTGGAAAGTGAAAGAGATGGATAAAAAGACGGGACATCTTTCGCCCAGAAAGCCCTTCCAAACGGAGACGAGAGCGCTGTGGTCGTCGTGGTCGAGACGCATGTCGACGAACTTGGCGTGCCACAGCAAGTTCATGAGGTGCCAGGGCAGCGCCAGACCCAGCCTCGTCAGCAGCAGTACGAGACACCAAAATAACTGCTTGCCCTAAGCGTACATTTTTAAGCTCGGCTTACGGAAGGTAACAGAAATAAAGGTTAAAGAGCACAAAACCGTTGGCACAATTCAACAGGTCACTTACAATGCATTAGATGAGCCAAATTTTGCATCAAGATACACTCAAAAGGGCAAGTTTTGGACAAAATAGAGTTTGAGTCGCGCTATTTCATTCATTTGGTAAAAAACACTAAAACACCCACTTAAAATGTTTTTTTTTTGTGACAAGTTGCCTTAGAAAAATTCTGAGGCGGAACGTGGCGTCACTGAGTAGCGCCGCGTGGTGTAGCAAATCACAGAGAGCGACGCACCATGACACTTTGGGCCATTTTCTCTTTGGAGGGTCGACGATCCGCATGGACGCGCAGCTCTTGAATGACGGTCGGCTGGAAGACGGCGTCGCCGAGGTCGAACTCGACCGTCGTGCTCGTGTCGTGCTCGAATCTCGGCGTCGACTCTGGCCGGAACCAGCCAGCACAGATCAGGCGACGCCACCGGACCGGGGTTGCGGCACACGTGCACCGCCACGCACGCACCAAGCACGCACGCACGCACGCACGCACGCACGCACGCACGAACGAACGCACCCACGCACCGACACGTAGTCACTCGAATCACTGTTCTCAATCAACTGTCAATGGACCGCGACCTCGGACCAAGCGTAGCAGAGCGCCAGGCCGGCCGCGAGGACGAAAGGCAGGACGTAGGACCAGAAGGCGGAGAAAGAGCCGAGCCAGAGCACCGGCAGATTTTTTGTGTTTTTGGTGGTTTTGGGGGTTGTGTTGGGGGGGGGGTGTGGTTTTGGTTTTTTTGGGGGTTTGGTTGTCAAGTGTCATCAAATCAAGCACCACCACTGCTGCTGTTGATACCAACTAAACACGCGTCACCCGTCGTCTAATGCAACTTTATCCGCCAGGGCCAGGGGGGGATTAATTGGCCCGCTGGGGGGATGACATAGTCCGCACGTTTTGGGGAATAAGTCATCCGCCCGGATGACTTATTCCGGGATAAGTTAACCGGGGGGATGCGTTAGCCTGGGGATGACTTATACCGCGACACCGGCTGTCGCCTCGTACGCCTCCCAGCTGTGATAGCAGAACTTGCCGTCCGCGCCAGCCTTCACCACCACCACGTTCCAGACGTTCAAGAGGACGCCAGCAGACAGAATGCCCAGGAAAGGCACGTACAGCCTAGAATAGAAACAAACGACTACAAGAATAGAACACGGACAGGAGCGACGAACAGAACATTTGACTGATTGACAGCGTTTAATGCGTGTAGCTCGGTGAATTAACCAAACCCTAATGAGATTGAGAGTACTGTGAACCCCCAAAATATCCCCTAATTTCTTTCGGGTCCTTGGGGAATAATTGTACGGTGGGTCTAAGAGACTGAAAGGCCCCAAGGGAGGGACGACAAAATTGTAGGGCGGGGTCAGTATGTAGGGGGGACGGCAAATTTCTTTTGAATTGCAAGTGAAATGAATACGGTATCCCTACCGTTTCTCAATGTACAGTGCGTAGGCCCTCGGAAAGAAGACAGCGAAAAACCGCTCGCCCGACAGTGCCAGGGAGAGCCAGATGGCGATGCAGACGTTCACGTCGCGTATCCAATAGATGGCTCGGCAGACGCTGTTGGATCTTGGGTACACGCTCTCTGAGATGACGGTTCAATCCACACATCACGCACACACGTACGCACTCGAATGCACGCACGCACGCACGCACCAGGCTGTCTGAATCGTCCGTCGAGCGTGAGCTCGACGAGCTCGGCGACACCTGCTGCCAAGTCCATGATCAGGATCAACGCCAGGCAGATCACCACGTACACGGAGGATCTGCGACTGGGGATCCCACTAATCGCACCCCGTCTTCTGCTCGTGCCCAGCAAGGTCAACAACGAGACGGCATTCACGGCAGTCGTGAGCAGCAGAAGGAAATAGGGCAGCTGATTGTCGTAGAAAAACTCCAGTCGCGCCAGCTTCTCCACGCCTGCCGCTTCGTCCGTCATTTTGTCGCGGTTTTTCTTTTCAATACCGGTTTCGAAATGCGTTCGAAAGGGCACGCACGCACGCAGGAACACAACGCAAAAAGGAAGGCGAACCGTTCAGCGCTGATAACGGCGACGCAAGCCTAGCCCGTCTAGCGTCAACAAGCGGGGAGAAAGGGTTGCCCCTTCCAGCACAGCTGCGACAGAATACCAATATACCTATGCAGCAGCGGATGCAATGGGCGCACTGTACACAGACACACGAAGTTAGACCGCGCAAAGGGATTCCTGTATGTATGTACGTACACACATGAACTGATACACGGAAATATGCCTGTTGGTCACAATAGACTGTAAATAATGCAATATGGGCACTTTTTGGGCAATTGTTGCTAAAACACTAAGCACTATGCAAATGCATTTGTTTTATCTTAGGAAGATTTTGCTTAATCAGGGGAGTGGGAGGATTGCGTCGGCCACGTAGGGCAAATTATGCGACACCATAGTGAACGCGCGCACAAAACTGGCAAACATGTTCGTATTTCATTTTTCAAGGCAGAAGAAGATGGTTTTCATCCGGAGAATTCATTCAGATGATCTAGATGGGCGGCGTTTGGCGGGGTAGTGGTTGAGGACGTCGAGTCGAGCGTCCACGGCTTGTGCGGGGTCTCTCCGCTCTACCGGAACGTAGGGCTGCTCGGCGCTGTCTTGGGATTCGGTCAGGAATGGCTTCTCCAGTAGCTCAAGTCTGAACTCTGGTGCGAGGTACAAGGATCTACGATTGCAATTGTCTCCCGATAGGTCGGTGTGTATGTGTGCGTGCGTGCGTGCGCGCTCTGTTGATCTGTTGGTATTAAGGCGTGCGTGGGCACTGGTCGTACCTCTAACTGAGGGAGGGAGGGAGGGATGATTTTTGGCATGGTGAAGGTAGGTAGGTGGAGGTAGGTGGATGAGGTGGTATAAAAGGTGTCGGCCGGGACGGGGGGTCCAGCAAAAACTCAAACCCCTACCCCAGACGTTTGTAAAGTGCGTGTCCGAGCAGTTGGTTGGTCAGTTAGTTATACTCATACACAGCGCGTGTGCCTCTCTCTGTCTGTATATCTTTTTCACTGCACCTAAAATCCATGAGAAAGTACGTCCACGCCTGCAGGTGTGGTTGCTCAGTGGCAACAGTTGCACCGTCGGCGAGCGAAATCCTCTCCAACCGACGCGCATAGTAGTCTGGATGACCCTCGAGCTCGTCCAGTCGGCTCAATTTCGCTTCGTCCACTCTGTACACTTCACCAAGGACGTGCTGACAAAGGAACAAAACCAAAGAACGTAATTTTCCATTAGGGGAGAATGGGGGGTGTGAGAGGTTAGCAGGGGGGGGGGAAGTGGGTAGCCATTTTGGTGCGAAATGTTTTCAAGCATAAGCGTACGTACATGGCCAGCGTTAGGCTTGTCGAGTAGAAACACACTATTATTACGGCCCGCAATGACTAGCGGGTAAGGGGTCGCCGTCCAGCCATCGCCGATGAATTCGGCGTGTCCGTTTGAGTCTAAACAGGAAAATACCGGAATGTAGTTAGTGTACAGTTCTGCTCCGTCGCCAAACGGATAGTAAATGTCATTCACCAGTCATTCGGTGATGATTAGGCCGATTCGCTTTCAAGGTGCCGTATACAAAGACATAAATAGCGTCGTTCTGCGAGCATTTTTGCGGCGACAAATTCATCGTGAGTTTCTTTACTGCCCGTTCCGGTGTATACGCAGTATTCGAATGCGTTTTGTGCAGTATTCGAATTTTCCACAATAGACCATCCAAAAGCCTACGACGACACAATGAACCCTTTCACTGCACTAACGCATGCCATTTTATTTTGCACGATCGCAGCGTGCACTACAAAAGCAATCTTCTGCAATGCGGATCATCGTCGAGCAGGTGTAGCGTAGCAAGCAGCTAGCACTGGCGGATCCAGGATTTTCTGACTGGGGGGGGGGCAAGCTCAAATTTTTTTCGGCTTAAATTTCGATTGGAGAGCTATATTTAGCGCGTTTGGCGCCGCAGCCCACTTTTTCGCATGTTTTTCAACACTTAAAACAGGCAGTGGCGCTACAAAACACACATTTTGCATTTTTGCGCTTCTTTAGGTTGCTTTTAGTAGAATACGTGAGACAAATTTTCGAAATCGCGCCGCAGGCGAAAATTTTCAATGTTAACTGCCTCATTCCTTAGAATTCCAAGGAATTTAGCATGAGTTGTGGCCAAAAGTATGCACAAAAGCGCTCGCCGCAAGCGAAAATTTTGGTTTTCCAACCTACATCTGAGCATTATTTTATTGGGCGAACTTGCATCCCTTGCCCCCCTTTACGTGGCTTACAGCGCCGCAGGCAAACATTTTCCGGTTATGGGTGTGTAAATCTATGGGAAATAGGCCAATATTAGCCCGATTCGTCCCTCTTCCCTCTCGTCTGGCTGCCCCCGCGACGTTCTCTGCCCCCAACGACTGCCCCCTGCCCCTTCTCTGCCCGCAGCGCCTGCCCCCGCTGCACCCCTTTGCCGACCACGACAGGTGGGGGCACGCCCCCCCCCCCCGCCCCCCTCTTTGGATCCGCTAGTGGCAGCCAGAGAGGTACTTGATACTTGAAATCGTGACATGCTCATGTGACTGTCAGTGCAGCCAAACACCAGCAGTGCATTGTTGCGTATAACAGCTAACAAAACCAAGCTGCGCCAAACTGGAGGTGCTGTGCAGGGGCTTGAATGAGGTCGATGGTGGAGCTGATAGAACGTTATCAATGGCGAGAGATTCTTTGGACTTGAAGAGGGTGCGGACTTCGCCTCGGTTAATGGGCACCGTTTTGTGGATGACGACGCGGAGTAGAGGCCGCCGCTCGCCGCGGACGACGTGGGCTGGTGCTCGTCGGCGGAGCTCATCAGTCGGTTCAGTGGCGTCTCCGTCGGCGCCGCCAGCAAGACGGACAGTCTGAATGAAGTACAGCAACGTGCCGGACGGCAAACCCAACGACAAACCCGTCGACAAGTACGACGTCGATGTGCTCTGCCTGCCTTATTGGCACGGACGAACCCGGCTGACGCGACGACGCCGCGCTCCGTGCAATGAACGTGTTCCGCAGCTGCACCGCCGGTGGTGACTTGCCTTCTCGAACTTCTCGGCATCTACGTTCGCCTTAATGCTCATCCGCGCATTGAATATTGGCGGCAACATCTACGTACAAGTCTTTGGCGGCAAGATATTGAACGATCCAAATGAATACACTTCGTAGAAACACGAATTGAGACGTTTGATACGGTTGTTTCGCTTTGTTACGGAATGTTTCGCTTCTAATTCGAATACTGCACATATACCCCCGTTCTGGCTAAATGATCCAGCTTAGAGCGTGAGCGGAAGAGCGCGGGTCGATATACGGTGAAAACACAAATTTAAATGTTGATTACTAAAAGAAATCGAACCTTGGAGCATGGTGTGCTTCCCAAATCCCAAAAGCTTCACTCCTAAGCAAAGCCAAAGCCCAAGCAAATCAGAAAAGCTTCCGCCTGCCTAAGCTTAAGCCAGCGGAGCTTAGCCTAGCCTAAGCCTAAGAGAAGCCTGGCGAAAAAACTGGCAGGTTACAAAAAATTCGTTATTGTTAGTGTACCAAAATGGTGACAATGTCACAAGCGTTCCACTGTTTCGTTTTACTTACTTTCACACACACAAAAACACACACAGTCAAAAACAGTCTAAGAGAACGAACGTTGTGTTTTTGTGCGTTTTCTATTTGTCTTCAGTCTTTTAACTGTCGTCCGTTACTCCAAGTCCCAATAAGCGCCTATCACGAAAATCCTTTGTTTCTCTTTCACCGTCGTTAGTTCTTCTCGTCGTTGTTGTTGTAGCAGAGCGCCACGTCGCCCTGTACTGGACCGGGTTTGCGTCTCAGCTCCTCCTTTTTCTGCCAGCTATCGGCAGTGACGTCATAGAGCAGCAGCATCGCGTCGCTGTCGTCCTCTCGGCGCTCGAAGCTCGACACCATCAAGCGCTCCCCGGCGCAGTCGACCAGCTGAGGAGCGTAGGCCGTTTGCTTCAGTGCCTCTGGCAAGGCGAAGTCGGCAAACTGGGAGTGAAATTGGACCATTGTCAAATTTCAAAAAAAAAAGAATTGTAAAATTCAACTGACATCAAAAGCGGCTATACGTTTGATCTAAACAAAAAAAAGTTTGTGCTAGTGGGCCAATCTCCCTGGTTGGTTTCTGGGTCGTAGGTGAAGCAGCGCATTTCGTGCGTGTTCAACGGCGTTCCGCAGACGACGATCTTCTGCTGTTTGTCGACAGTTATAGGCGAAGCGCGCAGGTCCAACACTCCGCTAAAACGTGACACATTGTGTGGCTGGCTAGTGGCTACTCTCAGGGAACGCCACGAGTAGGCTCACAAAGCAACTGCCAAGTCACTTTTCGCCTCCCAGACACTTTTGCTAGTGTCTAGTTTTTGCACGGCTTTGATGGGCCGACCATTCTGCTGGGATGTGCCGCCGAACAGGTAAAGGTTTCCCTTGCCGTCCGTAGCGCCAGCTGCGGATCCCACTGCTGAAACAACGGCAACATGTCTGTGGTTTCGACGCTTAGAACTGGTTTGGGAATTGCTTATGAATGGCAGACCCTGTGGAATTTTCGCCTCAACCTCGCTCCAGGTCTGCTTGGAAAAAGAGAACGTTTGGCACGTGTCGACAGGCGAGCCGATCGAGCCGCCGGAACTGCCGCCGCACGTGTAGAGCAGGTCTCATGAAAAGCAAAGATTCTACGTTTCTTTCTGCTTTTCAAATCACGGTCAAGGGTGTTCAAAACGGACCAATCACTGCGAAGACGGGGCTTTCGAAAGGATTTCTCTGATCCATCTGCATAGTATGTTCTTAATTAATTCTCAAGCACCTTCGATATTTTCCAGACAAACCTCCAGTCTCAACGAATTTGACACAGACTTTAGATTAAAATCTCCGATTCTAGTGTCAGTACAAGAATAAGCGCCCTCACGCGCGGGTACATCCTGTCTAAAATACCGTAAACCCTGTAATTAGCCCCCTATAATTAGCCCCCCCTATAATTATACACCCTCCTAAGACCACTTTGAGTTTACAACCCCCCCCCCCTATGATTACACCCCCTCCCTAAATGAACCATCGTCTGAAAGACGAAATTTTCTATGTCTGGGTGTATGTATGGTCGCGCATGTGTATGTACTAGCAGATTTCCTAAAACAACATGTTTTGCACTTCATAGTGCACTTTGGCCTTTGAGCTGATTGTAGCGAACAGTGTCTCTGCCTGCGGCACTCCATTTTGCCAACACGCAATGCAAATTCGAGAGGTTGTAGAGTACAAATGCAGAACATGTTCTTCGGGTCACCCTTTTTGCGCTGTTGTCAGAAAAGTCCGAGGATGATTGTATGAAGAAGCATAAAAATCTATGATTTTGTTCGACTCTTGCGTTCACGTTCGCGACGCTATTTTCGCAACGCGAACGCGCAGGCTATACAATTTTCAGCTAGCTCTGACCTTTGGCAGCGGCCAGGGCACTGGCAGAGAAACGGCCTCTTGCGTTACGGGTTACGGGTTACAATTACGGGTTCGATTCTTGACGGATCCACCCTTGAGAATTTATTCCCCTGTCAATGGTTTTTGGAATTCGCTGTGCCTTTCCTAAAATAAGCAAAAAAAAAGACCACCGCGCAGAAGTTGCAGAGACAGCACGAAGCACCTCTGCCCTCCTCCTCAGGCAAGGGAATCCATCCGAAGATGTCTCCCCCGGGCACCTTTTCACAGGCCGAAGCGGAGGGGAGGACGTGCTCAGCCCGAGAGCTGAGGTGCTGGAACCCCAAACCAGCTGCACCAACCCCGAAGGGACGGGAGTTATTAACTTTTCCGCACGGTGGTGGATGATTGCATAAAAAGACAGCTATATATACCCAGAGGGCGAATTGCAACATCGGTTGAGCAGGTTTGAGCATGGCGAGCACAGTGACGAATGCCGTCGGGAAATCGATAAAGCTGACGGAATATTGATCCCGAGTTCTTCGTCGAAATCGTGCGTAGTACAACGACTAGTGGAGATGATGAAAACCCGTTTTGACGTTGTTTCACAGCGCTTAGCACATTGAAGCTTATTTAAATTTCACTTTTCAAGAAGTACCATTGGCGTCTGAACCGTATACAGAGCTGCTGGCTGCCAGTACCGTTTTGACGAGCGACCGTAGTGCGAGTAGTAATATCGTGGAATCGTGGAACGTCGCGTATGTGAGTTGTCAAATGAAATCAATGCTGCAACGACACCGTACCGGGACCATTAACCAATGCAACAGGCACGAAAGGGAAATGCATCATATAAAAAAGCCCGCCTTGTGTTTTTATAGGGGAAAACAACCGCCTTTTTTTCCTTTGGGGGGGGGGGGGCCCCCCCCCCCCCTTAGCACGGATTTCGGGCCGAAGCAACAGAGCCGCCCTACACCGTGGGGAATGAGAGCGTTCATCCTTCTGCACAAGGGGATTAGCAACTCAGTGATTTCGGTGGAAGGCAGTTGAACCCCCGACCTCGAGCGCGCCGAGCACGACGCCTTACCACTGAGCCACCCGCTCTCGTGAAATGGACGACAGACGACCAGTTGTGACCAGTGCTGCCTGCTACAGTGGTCGCTCTTGCTCATCAATGCACATGGTACTCGTGTTTCAATTTTGCATACCTAATCAGGGTGCACGCGTCAGCGTACAACCCTAATATGTGACGTGTTTTTGTACGCTTTCGACTTGTCTTCAGTCTTTTAACTGTCAGCCGTTACTCTCCTCAAGTCTCATTCATAGCTCATATCAAGAATGCTCCTCTTTGTTTCTCTTTCTCCACCGCTTAGTTTTTCTGGTCGTTGTTGTAGCAGAGCGCGACGTCGCCCTGTACTGGACCGGGTTTGCGTCTCAGCTCCGCCTTTTTCTGCCAGCTATCGGTAGTGACGTCATAGAGCAGCAGCATCGCGTCGCTGTCGTCCTCTCGGCGCTCGAAGCTCGACACCATCAAGCGCTCCCCGGCGCAGTCGACCAGCTGAGGAGCGTAGGCCGTTTGCTTCAGAGCCTCCGGCAAGGCAAAGTCGGAAAACTGGGAGTGAGATTGGACCATTGTAGCATTTCGATAAAAAAATTGGTAAAATTCGGCTGACATCAAAAACGGCTACATTTGATCTGAACAAAAAAGTTTGTGCTAGTGGGCCAATCTCCCTGGTTGGTTTCTGGGTCGTAGGTGAAGCAGCGCATTTCGTGCGTGTTCAACGGCGTTCCGCAGACGACGATCTTCTGCTGTTTGTCGACGGTTATTGCCGAAGCGCGCAGGTCCAAGACTCCGCTAAAACGTGACACATTGTGTGGCTCGCTACTCCCACAGAACGCCACGAGTAGGCTCACAAAGCAACTGGCAAGTCAGTTTTTGCCTCCCAGACACCCTTGCTAGTGTCTAGCTTTTGCACAGCTTTGATAGGCTGACCATTCTGCTGGGATGTGCCGCCGAACAGGTAAAGGTTTCCCTTGCCGTCCGTAGCGCCAGCTGCGGATCCCACTGCTGAAACAACGGCAACATGTCTGTGGTTTCGACGCTTAGAACTGGTTTCGGAATTGCTTATAAATGGCAGACCCTGTGGAATTTTCGCCTCAACCTCGCTCCAGGTCCGCTTGGAAAAAGAGAACGTTTGGCACGTGTCGACAGGCGAGCCTCTCGAACCGCCAGAACTGCCACCACACGTGTAGAGCAGGTCTCATGAAAAGCAAAGATTCAACGTTTCTTTCTACGGTTCAAATCACGGTCAAGGGTGTTCAAAACGGACCAATCACTGCGAACGCTTGGCCGACGACGTCGCCAGTGATTGGCTGGGGCTCGCCAATCAGCTTGCCATTCTCGTAGAGCTCGGCATGCTGAAGTGGCTTGATGCCCTCTAAAGCGCTATATTTTACGTTTTTCATCAAACGTTTATCAAATCAAAGAATTACTGCCACCATACCCGAGCCGCCGAGTCCTCCGCTCACCAACAGTTGGTTCTTGTAGGTGCCCACGACGTGGGCGTGTCGCGGTTCCTTCAGCTCAATGGAATGTTTGGTCAGCGAATTGGTCTCCGCCGAATACTCCCAGACGTCTTTTTGCGTCTCGAAGACTCCCAAGTTGAACCCGCCAACGAGTAGTAGCGAGCCTGTACTATGATTTTTGCGTGAAGGTGTGAAAAGCAAATTTGAAACCTTTCTTGGTTGGTTCTGGCTCAGGCTCCGGCTGGGGCTTCGGCTTGCAAGCGACGCACACTTGGCAGAAGCACAACACCGTCGCAAGAATGCGCATAAATGTGCTGCTCATTTTTTCGGAATTTTTTTATGAAACACTAAAGGGCAAACAACGCAAGGCAGCAGCAGTTCTGTATGTGTGCCCATATGCTACACCGGTAGGCCGCTGCGCTAGCAGCATAAAGACGGGGCTTTTGGAAAGGATTGCTCTGATAAGGGGATTACCTAGGTAGGAGTGATCTTGTCGATTGATGGACTCGGCTGTACTTTGAACTCGTGCGTGCTTGCGTCATAATAAACGCCGCTCATGCAGCTAAGATAACTGAAGGAATGTCGTTTGTTAGAGAGGCGTCAGTTAAAAAAGACGCAAGTTAAAAAAGACGCATGTAAAAAAGACGCATGTTAAAAAAGACGCGCGTTAAAAAAGACGCAAGCCACAAAACGACGGAAGGTAAAAAAGACGCAGTCACTTTACCCTTTGAGAGTCGAGATGCATGTATGTAGATCCCAGCACTCTAATCGCCTTTTTTCCACAACTGTTTAATGTATGTATCTGCTGGACCAAGCGGCGGTCAATCTCAATTTCTCAGCCGATTTTAAACAACACTGCTTAGCAATCGGATAACATGGAAACCATTGCACAGTCGGAGGCCCACCTTTCCTGCCCACCAGCAATTCCTGTGTCAGGGCAATTTATCCCGTAAGGAGTGCGCCGCAAAACTGGAAGACTAACTGTGGTAGGCATTTTTGATATTGGCGCGTACAGCGGGGACGCTTCGTCGACTGTGAGGGCGCGGCAAATGTACAGGTGGTACACACACGGTGACGGCTCCAGATGCTGCCAATTGAGCGTCGTCTATGCGAAAGGAACCAGTGTCCATAAGTGAGGTGGAGTCTGCAGTGGAGCAGAGCGTGGCTCTCGGCCGAAGCGAGCTGACGAGCAGACCCAGACGCTCGTGAACGCGCCAGCGTGCATGACATAGGGGCTGTGGCTACCACGTACCGGCAAGAACCAACCGACCGTCAAAGATGCGTTCCAGATATGTACCTGACCAGTTTCAGGCGAAGCGTCCGAACAGCGGCGATGAGCGCTCGCCGGTCAACACCTCCTGCTGCAGCATCACGGAGTGAGTGCTGGAGTATTACGTCACCGGGTCAGCAACATGGCGCACAACTTTGCTGAACATCGCACATTGCCACAGCCGCCGTTGCGTCTTTCTTAACGCGCGTCTTTTTTTAACGCGATAATATCAGGCTGCGTCTTGTTTAACGCGTCTTTTTTAACGTGCGTCTTTTTGAACAAGATTTTCTGCGTCTTTTTTAACGCGCGTCATTTTTAAGCGTAACCGGCTGTACTTTGAACTCGTGCGTGCTTGCGTCATAATAAACGCCGCTCATGCAGCTAAGATAACTGAAGGAATGTCGTTTGTTAGAGACCACAATTTTCTGTGCTGATGTGTTTGTTGTCAACATTCTGTGGTAAAATCTAATCAATGGATTTTGCATTCTCGTGTGCACCTGTAAGTCACTTACCGGATACTTGCTTCGGTTTCTTTGGAGTTGTCAGCCCGTAAAGGCTCACAAAAATTGCGTACGCCCGCCATATTTCAGGCAGGCGCCGCGGGTAATTGGGAAAAGTTTTCAACCAGCAATAACACCCACTCGGCTAGGCCTCATTGTGTGGTGTATCGCCCATGCGCAAAGCTGACTAAAACGAGCCTAACATTTCGAAGGAAAAAGAACGGAGAACATAAAAGAGGCGGGTGACTTTTGTGCACACCAACGTTATACTTATTGGGTTTATTCGCTGAATCGGGCGACACTCCCGACTACTGTATACATGTAGAGCCGTAAACCGTGGGCGCATCAACTGTTACTTGTTAGTAGGAAGTGGCAAGATTTGAGGAGGTCCACTGTTGTAGATAGGGCACTGTTTTTCAACCGGAAAACAACAGACTTTCCGTGCCCCCCCCCCCCCCTCCTGTGTAGGCGTAGAATAGTGCCACGGCCTATTAACAGTAAATTAACCATCAAAATAGCTAAAAAAAAAAAGCGACACCCGATTTTGACTGCAAAATGTGTTTCACCCTTGTGCACGCTGCACCTATAGTGCCCTAGGCAGTATTGGAGGATTATTGCCCTAACTCTTCAATTGGAGGATTGTTGCTACATAAAGTGATTCAACAGCAGCACATTCACGAACATGTTCTGAAAATCATATCGAGGGAATTGACCGGTCAAACTCCCTTTCCAAAATTCAGCGTATCGAAAGGGCTCTGCAGAGCGCCAATCGAACAGCCTCAACTCAGTTCAGACGTTCAGCTCCTATAACCCAAGCCCCGTCAGAACTTTCGGTGCAGGGAAGGGCCAACCATCTGTCGCATGACAACTTTTAACGGTGACAATGCAATATCAATATTCGACGGTGCATTGTCTAAGCGGGTGATTTTCCCACACATCAACGTCCTCCCCCACCCCCCCCCCCCCTGTAATTGTAAATCCTCGAATGGTGCCCCAACAGCACTATACTCTCATCCACGTGGTAGTTCCGTTCCACTATTGGAGAGGGGGCGCGCTACTGTGAATTTATGGTATTTCAGTTGCTGCCTGCTGCATTGGTGCAACGGCAACTCGTTCACTATAGGGTGCTTTTGCCTTTCTCCAATTCACCCGAACTATAAACTGTTCTAGTGTATTTATTGGCGACGTCAAAACTCGAGTCTAGACGACAATGCGCCGTGCACGCTTGATCCCTCCAATCCTCAAAGGTCAGAGACAGGCTAGGACGAACTCCGAGTTCTCGTATTTCCGGAGCCTGAAGACATGGCGCCAGCCCCTGGCGCCCAGCCTCTCCACGCCCTTAGCGCCGCGGCCACCAACAGCGAAAATTCGTCCTCTGCACTCGATGAGGCCAGCGCCTCTACCGCGCCCGCTCTGCAGGGGCGCCGCGGCGCGCCAGCGGTCGTCGCGCCACGTCTCGTAGACGTGGCACTGCCGCGCGGAATTGCTGCCGCCGCAGGCCATCAGCGAGCCACCCTTGCCGCCCCCTGTCGTGATTTCGATCGCCGACAGGTGACTTCTGCAGAAACAGATCGAGTCGAGACACGCTGCACGGGCAGCTAGCCTCTCACTCACGTAGCGACTGGCAGCGATGCCGTCTCGACCCAGCCGGACGACGGTTTGGCCGTGTCAAGTCGGAAGGTCGCTCCCACGGCACTACCGTTCGCGGCCAGGCCTCCCAACACGTACAACTGCTTGTCGTTGACGCCAACCTTAAAGTTTAAAATGACGTTCACAACGCGCTGTATTGTGACGATAACTATTGGTAGAAGTATCCGACAGGATTCGCATATGAGACAATATTGTCTGATACATAACGCAGTTGTGTGACCTGCGTTATTATTTGTCTTGCCCTGCATAAAACACTTTTGTTTTTAACAATACTTAACAACCCCAGAACAGTACTGATTGCGATTGCCTCGCTCAGCGCACGCGGACAAATTCTCCCTCACCCTAACCTCCGACTAGTTGGTCCGACGACTAGACTAGACCCTCCCAGTGCGCCAGCTTCCAGGCAAGCGGCTACCAATTGGGTGCCGGACTGTGGGCTTAAAATTGCCACGGCGGGAGGGGGCTAGCTAGCCCCAATGGGGCACACCCCGTAGCAATGGAATGACAACCAACGCTGATGGCCCTCAGTACCAAGCAAATAAGGGTGCGAAAATCACTGGGGACCCAGCCGGAGGCGTGGTTCGTCTCGACGTCGTCGGTGGTCAAGCTTCGAGCGCGACCTCTGGGCTCGCGCTGGTCCCGCCCGCCCAGGGGACACCACCATTATGGCCGCCTACCGCTCCGACTGGAGCATTCACCGTTCTGCAGCTCAACGCCCACCAATCGAAGGCGTCGACTGCTGCAGTCCGCCACGCGCTGATCAAGCGCCAATACAACATTGTCTGCTTGTAGGAACCGTACCAACGGAGCGGGCGACTCGCGGGCCTGAAAGACGGCGGCTTTCGCACGTTCTACCACTCCCCTCACCTAATACTGTCCCTCGTTCAGCGCTTCTAGTGTGGACTAGTGTGAACGAAGTGGACGCCATTCAACTGCCGCAATTCTGCGACGCAGACACCACAGCAGCCTCTGATTCGGTGACGTTGCAAAACGTCTCCAACGAAATTTTGTTTGCCTCTGTAAACGTGGGGCGGAATGTGGCGCCGCCCACGCCAACGACCAGGAGTTCTTCTCCGACCATGCGGCGATCACATTGCAGTTCACTGTGAAGCAGCCGCAGGTGCGCACCACGACGGAACCCCAGGGCGACGAACTGGGACGCCTACCGCTGATCTCTGGAGACACTCCTGCCACCAGAACGGCTGACAACCACCAATTTCGAACTTGACGCCGTTGCGTCCAGTGTCGAAAAGGCTGTCATTTCAGCCTACGAGCGGTGGAACCGGTCGCACCCACCAAGGCGAGGCAAGTCCGCCCCCTACTGGACCGCTGAAGTGACTCAGCTGAGGCGGCGCTCCAAGCGCTGCTACACCTACTGGCGACGGTCCAAGACACCGGAGCACTACCAGGCCTTCTCCGACGCCAGGCCAGTCGCGTCTTCGCGATTGGGCTGCGCCATGCACGCCGACAATCGTGGGCCGCGTTCTGTGCGAAGGTCGAAAGCGGCCGTCCTATCGCCCGAGTTGCGAAAATTCTAGACGCCGGCATCTGCACCTCATGCGGCTGGCACGCTCTCCACTCTGTTCCTACTGTCACACAGCTGAAGAGGATTATTTCCACTTTCTAGCCGAGTGCCCCCACTGGGCGCGACAGCGCCTCCGTCTTCTCGGGGCACCTGTACTTGCCCTGAATGACCTCCGAAGGCTCAAGCCCACCACGTTTTTGCGCTTCGCTGAACAAACGAACAGATTTTGTTGATACTCGCGGCAGTGGCAGCCAGGGGCGGATCTAGGAATTTTTGGCTAGGGGGGCGAACGAACCCAGCCCATGGGGACGATCACAATTAGACCTAGGTAGCAGTAATGGCTTCTGGACTTTTGGGAGGCAGGAATTTATTTTGGAAAGAGGGTTGAAAAAAACGGATTCCCTATTTCAAAAACAGTATTTTCAGTGTTGCACTTCCAAAAGTAGCGCCGCAGGCGAAATTTTCACCGTTTTGCATCACATAAACTGCCAAATAAACTGCGCCGCAGGCGAATATTTTTATGTCTCTCAAGGCATTCTTCCTTAAAATTGATTGTAATAGGTGACTGAAATTTGGCCTGCTTCACTAAGAATAGAATACGGTACTGCCTTGCCCAAGGGTGAGTTGCGGTCTCAATGCCTCACCACAGCGCCGGAGGCCAATTTTTTCGCTTATGGGAGCGTCAACCTAAGGGAATCCTATATCTTGTCCAAAAATTCTTTAGTCTCAGGGTGACTTGTTCGCTTACCACAGCGCCGCAGGCAAAATTTTTGAGCGTATGCTTGCATTAATCTAAAGGAAACAGGTAGAGACATCTGCTAAACCTCCCTGTCGTCTGCCTGCTCACGTGTGCTCTTCGCCCCGCGCCTACCTGCCCACCCTTCGCCCTTCGCCTACCCGCCCGCCGGCCCCACAGACAATCTGCCCAGCTATGGGGGCGATCGCCCCTTTCGCCCCCCTCTAGATCCGCCCTTGGTGGCAGCGAGAGCGGCCTCGGCCCTCTTGCCGCCCACCGACACCACTGTGGCCTCTTCATCAGAGGCGCGAACAGAATAGATGCAGTTCAATTCTAACAATTCCAAAGTTCCGTATCGTACTGACTCCTTAGTCGCTTATTACATCGCTATTATTGTGCATGTCTAAGCGTAGTCGAATTCAAATTAATGGGGTCTCATAGCGAATGCAAGCTAGCCGGTCTCAGACTTTGGCGTATCCTTGGCGTATCCGCGTTTGACCGAGTGTGTAAGGAAATGCCGGCCCAGTCGGTGTAAGGAAATGCCGGCCCAGTCAAAAAATGCCGGCCCACCTGTGTATTTGTGTGTACGGTAGACATATTTTTAAGTTTTTTTTTAAATTTGAATTGTTTAGTTTTCAATGTCATGTCGAATCGTCGTGGAACTTTTCGTTCAGCTGTGTGGACAAGGCCTGATGTTCAGCGCCTGCTCTCTGACTATAAGTCCGGAAGATCCGTTTTTTCGCATAGAAGATTGGCTGCAGAAATCTCGGTTTTACTACACTGTTATTAGCGTTAATCTGTATTTCTATGCTGTTTCGTATGTTTTTCAGAGGTTGTCAGAGCAGCGTGTTGCTGTTACGTCGGTTCGTCGTCATATTGGGGACGGCAGTCGTTCTCTCGGACGGCCCAAAATCGACAAGAACGTCGTCAAGAAGCCGCGGTTGTCTTCTCCAAGGAGTTCGTCGTCAGCTCGGCTTCAAACCGCCGTTCAGCCGCCCACCGTCGTCTCGGCCCGGGGTACAACAGACCCGTGTTCCGGGCACCATCGGGCCGAGAGCGGTGGAGCTGACGGCGGCGAGGGAGGACTTCTCGCTGACGACTCCTCCCGCTTGCTGGCTGCAAAATTGGACGCTGTGGAGAAAAGCGTCACTGCCGTTTCTGGAGAACTTTGCAGCTTTCGACGAGTAGTCATGCGCAAATTTCGGCAGGTGCAGCAGAGCGTCCGACGGGCGGGTTTGCTGTGCTCCACCACGGCTAGTACGTCCGTCCAAACTTCGCTGGAGGCATCTAGACTCGCTGAAATTACTGAGCCAGTGGAGCCGGCGCCTGGGACGTCATCGTCTTTGGGAGAGCGTTCCGAGTCGGACACAATGCTGGCCACGAACTTGAAGGGTCGGGTCGAGTTTGAGTGCTGGGCCGTCGCCAGCTGGCTCGACGTCAACGTCTTCGTCTACAGCATGGACGGAGTTGACAACGGCTGGGCTGTCTACGTCCCAGGGGGCTACGGCAGGTACGACGCGCCGCACGGCGAGCTGAGATCTCGCCCGTCAGTCTATTTGCGCAACTCTGGCGGGCATTTTGAAGTTGCGACATCAAGAACTTAATGTTGAAGATATAGTATTACGGTGACATACGACAAGTACATTAGATGCTGCGCATACCCGCCTTACATCTAGTGTGCGTCCGTTACTGTGTACAAAAACTCTTACTGGTGAACTTAATTGTACTCACAAGAGGTTATGGGCCCAGCCCACGCGTAAATTGGTTCACAGTAAGGTACAGCGTCCGTGCTGTCGTGGAGTGTTGAAAGAAGCAGTTGAGAAATAGCTGCTGGGTAGCGGAGCCTGCAGAAGAATGGCTGCCGCCGACCGACTCCCGATCGACAAGCTGACGACGGACTGCTGGGCGCAGTGGAAGAGAAAGCTGCGCGTCTACTTGATCGCGAAGGGGCTGTGGGGCGTCGTCAGCGGAGCGGAGCTGCGACCTGACCGAGACGCTGACCAAGCCGCCTGGCAGACCAAGGAGAATCAGGCGATGGCGATCATCGTGCTGAGCATCGATAACTCCCTGCTCTACATTGTCGACGAAGCGGTGACGTCAGCCGAATGCTGGACGGCGCTTCGGGGTCACTTCGAGAGAGCGGCCGGAGCGACCAAGCACCATCTCCTGTGCCAGCTGATGGAGATGAAGATGACGATAGACGACAAGATCGAGACGCACGTCAAGGCGCTGTACGACCTGTGCCGTCGACTGGAGGCCATCAACTATCCAGTCGATCAGCAGCTGAAGGTGACGGTGCTGCTACGATCTCTGCCTGAAGAATACGCCATGATCAGAACCAGCTTGGCTCTGAAAGGGGACGCGCTCACGCTGGAGGAGGCTGTCCAGGCGCTGATCACGCACGCGCAGCAGGCTCAACGGCCTCCGACATTCGCCGACGACGGAGCGATGTTTGCGACCCGAAGTCGCGGTCGACACGACTTGTCGCAAGGAGGAGAAAGAAGCGGCAGAAGCTTCAACCAGCAGTGTGGAGGCAGGAGAGTCACCTGCTACAACTGCGGCGAAGTGGGTCACTACAAGCGTGACTGTCCGAAAGCTCGAAACAGAGCGGCGAGAGTGGCACATGACGATGAAGATCAACTTCTCATGGTGCTACCAGCGCAAGGCAGAAGAATCGACTCGTGGATCATCGATTCTGGCGCGACCTCGCATATGACTTGCGACGCGAGAAACTTCCTCGACTACAAGAAGTTTGAAGAGCCGCGCACGGTTTGGACAGCTGACGGACGACAGCTCCAAGCGATCGGCTCAGGACGAGTGAAGATCCAGACGATGGTCGGCAGAGTCGTCAAGAAGGTCACGGCAACCGACGTGCTCTACATCCCGGCTTTGGAACACAATCTGCTGTCCGTACAACAGATGAATTGCCGAGGAGTGAATGTCCTCTTCAGCAATGGAAAGGTGTCCATCCGTCACGGAAGAACTGGAGACTTGTGGGCAACGGCAACGAAGAAGGGAAAGCTGTTTGTCCTGGATGTCCCGAAGTGGACTGAAACCGAGAAGAAGCCGTCGGGTCGATTGAAGGCCACCGTCGAGGATAGTGCGATGATGGCGACTGAGGAAAACAAGATGAAAGTCGAGAAGATCGTTGGACACGATCATCTCGAGGAGGATGAGTGCGACTGCCTGCACAAGATCGAGCCAGAGCAGCGGCAGCACGCGCGAGACGCGACAAAGAAAACGGCTGCAGGGCAGAAGCGCAAGAAACTCGAGATCAAGAAGGCGAAGATGGCGCTCGACAGCGAGGAGGAGAACATTGGCGTCAAGGGCGACGAGCAGCTGGTCGTGGCTGGCGTCCACCTCTACATCTACGTACGACGGCAGCAACCGAGCAACAGAGAGCCAACGCGACGCCGCTACACCGACAGGGACAAACCGGACGTCGTCAACTACCACTTCAAGAATGTCACCGAGGAGGAGTGTTGAAGATATAGTATTACGGTGACATACGACAAGTACATTAGATGCTGCGCATACCCGCCTTACATCTAGTGTGCGTCCGTTACTGTGTACAAAAACTCTTACTGGTGAACTTAATTGTACTCACAAGACTTAAAGGGCCGCGTTCTCATCGTTGCCGATGGTGACGGGTTTCGTCTTTTCACGAGATATGGCCCGTTGTCAGCAAGCGGCGATGCATACTACCGCTGTCGGGTGTGCGACCACTACAACATTACTTGTCCGGAACAGACTGATGCTGGCGTCTCTACGAGAAGTTCGTCGAACGTCGAACTCCAGCAGCCACCGCCACCGCCTCGTTGGCCGCGCGTCCGGTGTAGGGTAGTCGACGACCAAACAGAGCTTGTCCGCGCCGACGCCCGTCCTCTTGGGGTCGACGTCGCGCCATCTCGAAGTGACTACTGCAGGCCGCCGCGACGGTCAGCAGTCGGGAACGGCAGCGTCAGCGTCGACACCGACAGGGCGTCGTCTCCATCGGCCCGCCATCGGAGATGGCAGGACGTCGTCTCCTCCGGTCGGCAGCCGGTGACGGCACCGCGTCCCACTGCTCTTTCCACGTTTTATTACATTGAAAAGTAACAATTAACAATTAACTCTTAACTTTTACTAATAGCGCGTATTACACGTATGCGACAATGGTATTACACGTATGACTACACACCGGCGTATCGGCACATTTGGCGTATCCGCTTTGGCGTATCGGCCCGGAACCCTCTTCAAATGCGTTTTGTCGCATTCTGGTGCGTTGCCTGAATGATAAAACACGCAAATCCAATGATAATTACGGTAGTCCCAAATTGAAAAAAATTAAAACAACGAAAAATTCACTCTTGTGAATTAGCAACGCGCATAGGTATGAGTATGAGTTTGACCCCACTAGCGAAGACGCATTTTTTTAATAAAAAAAACGTGACAACGACACATATGGAGCAACTGAGATGCGATCGAGTGAGATACGAAAAAAATGTCACCAACAGAAACAGCAGGACAGAAAAAAACGATTATCTGTCCAGCAATGCGCCGAACAACAGCTCGAACATCATTCGGCGTCGAATCACGGGCATGTCAGCCTGTGAGAAGTCAAAGGGGGAGTCGCGGCTGAGGCATTCGGCCAGCTGGCAGGCAAAGACGCCACAGTCGACGCCATTCCGCTGCTGTGGGACGGGCTCGCCTCGTCGAACCGCCAGGCCGCCCAGCACGTCGCCCTGACCATACGTATCTGCGAAGTCTTCGACGCACGCCCTAGAATAAAAAATTGTATCACTTTCCAGACAGGGGCCCCCCCCCCCCCCCTCCCAAAGAAGCAGCTTACGCGAGATTGGTCGCTTCTTGCTGGCCGCTGCGGTTGAAGGAGTCGTACCACCGGACTTCTCGAACTCGAAAGTACACCTGCGCCGCGTCACGTACACGTCGTACACGTCGTACACGTACACGAAAGTACACGTCTTGAAGCTCAGAACTGCAGCTCGTAACACAGTTTGGAACCGCGTCCTGCAGACCGAATCGACCGTCGAGTGTACACCGCAAGCTGCGCACTTCTGCAGACACGGCCGCGACGCTCTTCTCGACAGCGTCCAATTTGGTGGCCAAAAAAGAAATCGAGTCAGCAGCGCAAGGGCGTCGAGCGCCGCCGTCAGCTCCGCCGCACTCGGCCCGATGGTCCCCGAAACACGGGTCTATTGTACCCCGGGCCGAGACGACGGCGGGCGGCTGAACGGCGGCCTGAAGTTGAGCTGACCCCTCGCTCAAGTGAGATAGACATGGACGTGGCTTGTTGACGACGATATTCTTTGAGGTTTTCTGCGGGCCGACCCGCTTCCTGTCGTCACGGACGTGGTTTAGAACCGACGTCGCACACACAGACTGATTCACCATCGTCTGAAATATGCCAAACCAATGACCAGTCGAACAAGAAAAACGCTGTTTATCAAAACCGAGATTTGAGCGGCCAAGCGACGAAGGGAGAGGTTAGACCTCCCGGCGCTATCCCAAACTTGGGGATTTTATAAATTTTTGGGTACTTTTCAACTTGTGACGTACTCTTCAACTGGTGTGGAACTTTTCAATTTCTGAGGTACTTTTCACTATAAAACAATTGGGGACTATTACGTGAGGCTCTAAATCCGTTTCGAGTGCGGCTCCTTTTTCCTATCCCACAATGAGGTACTGTTCCACTATACCAACATTGAGTACTGTTGCACTATACCAACATTAGGCTGACCTGTGTGTGAACTGAAGGGTCCTGTGGGTCGACAAAGTTTACGCGGTGGTTTACCCACTGATGTTGCAGATTCCATTGCTGTTGAACATGTCGCAGGCCGCCGTATGCGGCCCACCCATCCGTTATGACTCTTGACCCAGGAGCAACATTCTCGAAAATGATCGGCAGCAAAGTGGCTGCATCTCTGCGTGCCACCGGCTTTATTATCACTAAATATTTTCTCCATTGAGTGTACTGTATTTTTCACTCAATGGTGCTAATGGTATTGGACGTTCATAGGCGCCAGGCCATGGCTTAGATGTGAGCATTTGCTCTGCATTGTATGGACTGTGATTCAGAGGAATCATTCAATTTTCCGACTTTACATTGTAGGGCACCTTTTGTGGTGCCTCGCTCGACAAGGCCAATACACCACTGTTGTGGCCGTGCCATTCCATGACCAATGTTGTACTTCGCTCTAAAAAACAACGATTCGTCCACTTCGACAATTCTTCCTGGTCCACCTAAATAGGCTCCTTGACCACCCTGCGTTTGGGTTGTATGTGGTTTTCACACCTGCCAATGGGAGTTTGCTTGTGGAGTGCTTGTGGAGGGTTCAGTTCGAATCCCTGCCACGTGAGGCGGTCACTCCACTTCTGGACTCTCCCCACTTCTTGGGTGTGAGAGTCGAGGTAGTTTTTGTGTGTAGAGAGCGCGTCTGGAGTTTTCACTCCGGCTCTCTGGTGCAGCAGTGTGGTTCGTGTGTTGCGGCAACGCCCAGGCCAGGCGGGTGCGCGCGTCGTTCGTGAGTTTCGCCGGCGGTTGGTTCGTTGAACACTCTCTTTCTCTTCTTCACCACCGTGTCCCTACGCAGCACAGTCACGTCACGTGAACGCCTCGTTGTGTCATGCGTCGCCTCGTTCGTCATCGGACCAAATCAGAAGAAGCCGCTAGGAGAAGATCCAAAGCTTTCGCGTATCAGCACGATCAAGAGAAGTCTTCCGTGTCGATTCTTGGTTCGGCACGAGGTTATATTGGTTGAGTGAGTGAGATACAATAGGTAGATATCGCCGCCCCAGGTCCGCGGGTGGGGTAGTCTATCACAGGGTTGGTATCATGGACGTTACGGTATCACACGTGTAGCTGCTGTGAATTAACCCATATCGGGCAAGCCACTTCAAGCTTTCCTCCTGGTTTGAGAATATTGTTGTAATCCTGTTCATGTTCATCAATTCGTTCAAGATAGCGTCGGGTGGCAAAACGTTGCCATCAGCTGGAAGGTTCAGGATCTCTCCTCGTGAAACTCTGGGCAACACGAGAAATGGTGTATGCAACTGCCGTCTGGCCTGCTCATGATCCCCCAGTGCATCGCGACTGTGCACCAAAGAGTTGTTGCGCATCGATGTTGACAACAGCAAGGACAATCAGCAGTGGTGGGCCGACGTCAGATCGGTCGGTGATGGCCAAGTCATGTGGCTCTCTGTTTCAGTGCTCGGGACCCATCATTCCGATCGCTACAGCTTCTGAGGCCTGAGCCACCCAATTTCTGGTGATGAACTGTGCACCTGCGTCGCGTGCATTCGGAAAGTGACTGCAGCCGCTTCATCGAAGAGACGCACTTGGGCAGTGTCGTTGACCTTTCGTAAGCGCGATATGGTCCTCGACACTCGTTTGAAACAATTGTTTACCATTCAACGAGAAATTGTTGCCATAAAACACGCGGTAATGTTTTTACACAAAACCAACTTTTTTTCACTGTACCTTGAATGATTGCTCCTATCTCGACGCTCGGTCGTTCGATTTGCGTGAAATTTAATTTGGTCATGTATTTTTGTTGGGGCTACATCCATGTTGAATTTCAGCTTACCTAATCCATCAAACCAGTATTTCCCTAGGGGGGGTGCATATAGTTTTGATACACCCTGTACTGTAAAACTACACGTACTACATGTGTACGCCCAACGTCGTCAGTGCGCGAGCCAAGAGCGACACTGAAGATTAGAGGCCACTGTACGTGCATTTTGTGACGCGTTTGTGGGCGGCATGCATAGGATTAGGAATCGTATATAGCACGAAGAGCAGTGTTGTTAGAGTTGTTAACCAGTGTGACGACTTGCTGTAAACCCTCTAATTAGAAGCCCCTCGCAATTACCGTTAGCCCCAACCCCACATGGGACGCATCACATCACATAGCGCGCGTGCGTGCGTGCGTGCGTGCGTGCGTGCGTGCGTGCGTGCGTGCGGGTTTGTGTGTGTGTGTGTCGTGTGCGTGTGTGTCAAAGAAAGTTTCAATATGTGTGTTTAAGAAAATATTTAAAAAAATTAGCGCCCCCTATTGCATGAGGAGGGGCTAACTAGAGGGTTTACAGTGCTGTGCTTATCGCGCTGACTTTGAAATGCTAGGACGTTTGCGTTGCTGCGGCAAATAAAGTGCGGCAAGCGGCAAGGAGATAGCGTGGCGTGGCAGAAGACTGCAATAGTACCTAATGTTGGTATAGCGCAACAGTACTCAATGTTGGTATAGTGGAACAGTACCTCATTGAGGGATAGGAAAAGGAGCAGCACTCGAAACGGATTTAGAGCCTCATGTAATAGTCCCCAGTTGTTTTATAGTGAAAAGTACCTCAGAAATTGAAAAGTTCCACACCAGTTGAAGAGTACGTCACAAGTTGAAAAGTACCCAAAAATTTATAAAATCCCCAAGTTTGGGATAGCGCCGACCTCCCATTCTGGTAGTCCGATATGAGCCGCTGAACGTCTGGTCTTCTCCACACGTCCGACTTATACTTTCCCTGGCGACTTTTAACCATTTTTACCAAGAAAAGTGGCAGTTCAAACTTCTCACGCGTGTTCGAACCGCTCACGCACCGTACACTAAATCTTACGCCTGTTCAAACTTCGTACGCCTGTTCAAACTTTGTACGCCCGTTCAAACCTATCTTCGTACACTAAATCTTACGCCTGTTCAAACTTCGTACGCCTGTTCAAACTCCCCTTATCATTGTGACCCGACGCGCGCATTCTCGCATATCGAGTGTCGTATCGGGCCAACACGCAAAGAAACAGAACACACATCGTTACGGTAGGCTAGAATTCAAATCTCTATATTACATTCATTGGTTGCCATTGCCAACACGTGGCAGTCGGAAAACATTTTTTTGGAGCCTTTTTTACCGCTTTTTTTTGTTAAAACTCGGAAAATGACGCTGTACTCCATAATTCTTCCTACTTACAACGAGCGGGACAATTTGCCAATTTTTCTATGGCTTTTGGACCGAGCTATGCGTGAGGCCGAGTTGAATTACGAGGTGAATTGCTTTATATTTTGCTGAACTGCCATTGACACGCGCGCACGCACGCACGCACGCACGCACGCACGCACGCACGCACGCACGCACGCACGCACGCACGCAAGCACGCACGCAAGCACGCACGCACGCACGCACAAGTCTGTCGCGTAAGAAGGCGTCTTGCTGCTCAGGTGATCCTAGTGGACGACAACAGTCCGGACGGCACGCTCGAGGTGGCAAAGGAGCTACAGTCGCGTCTGCTGGACGAGCGCAGACTGGTGCTGCGGCCGCGCGCCGGCAAGCTGGGTCTGGGCAGCGCCTACGTGCACGGCCTCCAGAGCGCCCGGGGCGACTTTGTCGTCCTCATGGACGCCGACCTCTCGCACCACCCAAAGTTCATTGCCGACTTTGTCGACAAGCAGCGCAGCACCGACTGCGACGTCGTCACAGGCACCAGATACAGGCGCGAGAGACTAACTACCGTCATAAGCCCCTCTCTTTGGAATTGAATGGGCATTGGGGAACACGCAGCAACATAGGTGGGCTCAGGGGTGAGGGGGGGGGGGGGGTCAGCCCCCCTGGCTCATATGTGGGCTCAGGGGTGGTTTAGGGGGGGGGGGGGGTTCACCCCCTGGCTATAGCCGTCCCGCTTTTTTGCGGGAGCGACCCCCCCCCCCCCTCCTGGCCATCACCATCTTGGATAAGTTGCGGGAAACCCTCTGTCATTATTGAAAGATTGGGTGAATATGCGTGTTTTTGTGTTCTTTTTCATTGTAGTGTGACCCAAAAACGCTTAAGAAGTGCTATTTAGGCGTTATTTTGGGACATTTTGGACTAAAAAGCACCGATTTACGCGCTATTTTGGTGCAAAATCTTCCACTTCGACAACCCCCCTCCAAAATTTCCGATCCTGGACATTTTACCCGGGATGGCTCTAGACCCCCCTCGAAACCCCCAGCCACCCCCCTGGCTTTTGGACCAATCTACATGTATGATGAGGAGGGGTTGTCGAAGTGGAAGATTTTGCACCAAAATAGCGCGTAAATCGGTGCTTTTTGGTCCAAAATGTGCCAAAATAACGTTTAAATAGCACTTCTTAAGCGTTTCTGGGTCACACTACAATGAAAAAGAACACAAAAACACGCATATTCACCCAATTTTTTAATAATGAGAGAGGGTTTCCCGCAACTTGTCCGGGATGGCATCATGGCGATGGCCAGGGCAGGGGGGGGGGGGTTCCTCTCGCGAAAATGCGGGACGGCTATAGCCAGGGGGAGGGTGACCCCCCCCTCCCCTACACCCCCCCCCCCCTGGGCCCCCGGAGGGGGGGGGGGTTGGTTGGCCCCGTTTAAAAGGTCTTAATCTCAGGAAAAATTGGTAAAAATTACGAACAGAGAAAAGAGTCAGTTGTTAAGTTCAATAAATTTTGTTATGCGATGTGATTTGCGTGTTTTGTCTACTTTTTTATTCAACAACTTATGTTGCTGGTTGCTATGCACGCAAGTTGCCATTTCTGCCAGTTTTACAAATGCCAATAACCGTTTTCCACTTATCTGAATTGTTTGTAGATGATGCGAAATGTTCTTGAAGATGGCCGAAATGACTTGACTTGGTCATAACAAAAGAGGCTAACCAAGAGAGCCGACTACTATGGGCCTGCACACACAAATATAAAATTTGGAGTGTGGTGTGGGGTGCCAGAATAAGACCGAAATAGGGTCAAAATAGGGTATAAGATCACTAGCGGATCCAGGATTTTCCGACTGAGGGGGGAGAAGGTCAAAATTTTTCATCGCTGTTTATCCGAAAGAGTCAAGTTTTGGTATCGGCATTTGCTTTGTTTACACTATTTGTAACACACAATAGTAAGTTGCGATAGAACCACAGCGCCGCAGGCGAAAATTTTACGGTTTTGAGCGCCTTCGTCCAAGAAAAACGTAAGAATCTTTGCCCCTGTGGTCGTTCTTCGTTCCTTCTTCTCTCCCTAAACTCTGTCCCTCATTCCCCCCAAATCTGAGCTGACAGGAGGAGGAGACCCCCCTCTCCCCTCCCTTCTGGATCCGCGAGTGTATAAAATCTGTCGTTCAGCTGTTTTAGGGTAAATGAATCACGCTGATTAGGAAGAAAATACCTTCTTTTATAATTGTGGACCGGGTTCAAACAGTAGAACAATTCTGGGAGGGGGTCAAGTTGCCGACTGGCTGGGTAGGGGTAACGCCCGCCTCCTCAGTTACATGTATGTTCCAACGCCATCCCTGGTGGAGGTATAGACTAGAAATAATGAGCACTTTCAACACTACCGATCATAATCTCGATGCAGTTTTTTATCCGCAGGTGAAACGTTTTTTTGCCCGCCTCCCATAGAGGCGATCAAAATTGACATACCAACAACCATAGGTGCCCACGGAAATTGAGCCAGGGGAGCGGTAAATCGCCAAATTTTTTAAAGGCAGGGGGTGGGTAATTCGGGATTTTCGGGATGCAGTTTTATATGTCAGAATTTGACAAAAAAATGGTACTTTTTCGCCTTAAAATGGACCCAAAACGTGATCTAAACGCCATTTCTATGTACCTTTAAGCTGCAATGTACAAAAAGACAGCGCCGCAGGCACACGTTTTGCCATTTCTACAAGACAAATTGGCTTGAAGCTCCAGAAAATGAAAGCCAGGGGAGGGGTCGTCCCAAAAGTCTTTCGGGATACGGCCTTCCAGGGGAGGGGTATACCCCCATATCCCTCCCAGCGGGCACCTAAACAACCTCCCCTCCCCACCTCCCCCCAGAATTTTCCCAAGGGATTTTCACTCTGTCTAAAGCAAAAAAGTGAGTAAATGTTCGTGTATTTCAGTGCTTTTCAGTGTTATATGACCATGAAACAGCTAAATAACACTGTTTAGACCCTATTTATACCCATTTGTGACCAAAAAGTACCAGTATAACTCAAAAAAGGCCAGCTACCCCCCCACTTTTTGCTCCAGACACCCCCCCCCCCCAGAATTCGGCCATTTGTCCCCCCCCCCCCCACTTCCAGACCCGGTTGCAGGTATGGTCTAGAACCGCGTAATCAGCCGAAGACATTTGGAAGAACGCCATCGGTAATCTAGGGCAGCGACGGCACGAGAGAATCCATTGAGAGGGAGGTCCTCGATCTAGTGGATCCATCAAGAATCGAACCCAGAACCGTGCCGGCGCAAGAGGGCGATTCTTTACCACTAGGCCATACGCTGTCCATATGTTATGATTAAGTTCTGATGATATGAGTAAGTTATGATAAAGATTGAACTCCACAGACTGCCAAAACAGTAACCCCCGTGGCAAGGGGCTCACGCAGAAACTGTGCCCCCTGATCGGAGTTCTCATTGAGCAGAGCATTGATCGGTTTTGTAGGCTGAAGTAACCAAGGACCCATGCGGTCCCCCTCTCGCCTGAGACTTCGGTCTCGAACCTCCAAAAAAAGTTGATTGTTTGCCGTTACCACGCGTGTTGACACCAGTGCCTTGTAGACTGGGCGGCGGCGTGTCTGGTTGGAATCTCCAGCGGAAAATCGTGAGCAGAGGCGCCAACGTCCTGGCGCAGATCATGCTTTGGCCTGGTGAGCCTACTTGGGGTGGGGGGTAGACAGCATTATAGAAATTTAGTCGTCAAGGAGCGTGTGCGAACCACGGGACACAGATGCGTATGTCCCGCACCGCCCGCACGCACGCACGCACCGGCACGCACCGGCACGCACGCACGCACGCACGCACGCACGCACGCACGCACGCAGGCACAGAGGCGAGGTGTGCTCGCTGCAGGCGTGTCTGACCTGACGGGCTCGTTCCGTCTGTACCGGCGGTCGGCGCTGGAGTCGCTCGTGAGCCACTGCATCTCCAAGGGCTACGTCTTCCAGATGGAGATGGCCTTCAGGGCCAAGCAGATGGGACTCGCCATTGAGGAGGTGCGCGTTGCGTGCGTGCCTGAGTGTGTGCCGGTGCGTGCGTGTGCGTGCGTGCGTGCGTGCGTGTGCGTGCGTGCGTGCCGGTGCGTGCGTGCGTGATGGTGCGTGCGTGCGTGCGTGCCGGTGCCTGCGTGCTGGATTGGGCAGCGGAGACGATCATGGCAGGTGCCCATCACGTTTGTGGACCGATTCTTTGGAGAGTCGAAGCTGGGCAGTACCGAGATCATACAGTACGCCAAGGGACTCCTCTGGCTCTTCTTCACCGTGCCCTGAGGAGACGCGCGCGTGACAACCCCTGTGATTCCCCCTGCCCCATCCAAACCGTATTTGCGTGGCTGTCTACTGTTGTGCGTGGTTCGTTCCTTGCCCTTGGCAATTTTCTTTCTGCACAAAGTTGTCGCGCAGTTGTTGATGCGTGCACATACACTGTGCTTTGGCACTGTGTCGTAGCGCTCCGTGCCTGCGAATTCCTCCGCTGTCTTTCGAGCGGGGATAAAAAACGGCGCAACCCACTTCTCTAATCAGTGTGAGGCAAGGTCTTGTCAATCTATGTGGGCTTTGGTAGTGCCCTGTTCGGGCGTTTGGCTTATGCGAGGCGGAGTTGTAGCGTCGAAAACCTGGAAGTGAGCGTGACGCGTGACCGCGTTGGGCGGTTCCCGCCGCGTCCCGTTGATGACGGCTGCGCTGCCACGAGGCTCGATCATTGTGGTGTGGTCGGATTCGGTCGATACCTTTTCGGCAAGGCTTTTCTCGGAGACGCAAGCGCATGAAAACCTCAACAGAAAAGGAAAGGGCATGGCAGGGAAAGGAAGCGTCGTGCGATCGAGTTGTCGGAAGTCGCGAGAGAGGCTCCAATGAAATTCCTCGTCCGAGTTGTGCTCGGAACCTAGAAGGATGTGAAAACGAACGATACATGCAATTCGGAGACTCATCCTTCGGGCTCATCCTAATTCCTAGGGAATGGAACCGTATAATTTGTCTTTCGACCGTACTGTTACGGTTCACGATCTATCGTAGTGGGCATAGTCACGCACTTGGTGAGGTGGCCACCGATAAACTGATCGTATGCTGGTTTAGTCATATTCTGCGGGGTGTTAACGTGACAATGATTTTACCGTTGTACTCTGTGACGCTTGTTCAGCTAAATCCATCTGATTGGCCTGTTGGTGCATTGTCGAATGAGCGATGTTGAAAAAGCCTGCAAATGCTGCAAAAACGGGACCTTGAAAGCGCATCGAAAACGTTCCTATAACCGGCAGTCTCCAATAGACCTTTAGTTAGACCCTTCTTCACCCCCAAACTGCCACAAAAGTAGACGTGGAGGCTGCAGCCGATCTATTAGAGGAACTACGGTATGCGCGGCAGCACGACCGTAAGACGTTGCGTGCACGCCGTCGTCCAACGTTTTCGAGCAGCCCCGACGCGGCGATGTCCACACTCCTCCTCTCACTCGACAGACAGTCGGACACAGTCGAATTTGATTTTGGGGGGTGGGGGACAATACTTTGTGCTTTCGACGGGGCTCTCAAATGTACAGGTAATTTGGCAGAGCCGCATTAATTGTTGCGCTAAGTCAGGTCAGCCAAGTCAGTGCAGGTCAGATCATAAAAATCTACTGTAGGCAATCTCACCTCGGTTTCGCCCACTCACAGTCACATGCACAGACTGCTCGCTCGTTATGAGGTAAGGTTGTTCAACTCAGCTGTTTCTAACTACCTGACAGTGCGTAGCATTGAGCTGCGTGGCGACATTCTCATCCCCCCCCCATGCACAATAATTTCCATATTGTAATTTCAGAGTTGCGATGCAAAACTATGATACGGTGTAGTCAGAAACGTGAGTTGATGCCCTCCTCCGTGATGTACTACTGCGCATCCCTTGCGCCGTATTGTGTTGTTGCACTGTGGGTGCCGTGTTACCGAAATAAATGAATAAAACAAAAACAAAAATAAAGAAACCGAAAAAACTGGAACTGGTGACAATCCGCCACAAACCGCCAATTCTTCTTGGGCTGCAATTCGCCAAAAAGCGGCCTCGGCAAAATAGGTAGTAGTTGCCATTGCATGGCACGTGTACCTAGTGCGGGCGCACTGCATGCACTTCCAATTCAGCATGCGAGCGTCGCCTTCTAATCGGTGCGCGTCAACAGTCGTGCCGAGTCGTCCACTCCTGATAACCTAGTACTCTTTTCGGCCATTTGGCTTACTCGAGCCAGAATCTTGCCCCAAGCCGCTAGTGAAAAGCCGAAAGAACGAATAACGCACGCAGCAACAGCCGCCCATGCACATTGCAGAATCCGCAGTGCTCGATTAAAACTTTGCCGCAACTGTGGGTGCTCGCATTCCAGCGCTTTCTGTTTTCCAAATAGAAAAAGAAGCCATGGGTTTTATTCTCCGCTCATTGCCCGTTGTTCTGTCACTTTTGGAAGTCGGCGCCGCGTCCCAGGAGTCGCCTGCTTCGCTCCAGCTGGGCGTGCGGCCCGTCAATCGGCTGGCCAGCCGTGGAGAGTGTGCGTTTTGTGTTGCTGTTGCGGCTACATTCGAGTTCGGTTGATGCCAACCTTCCCACCCACCTCCAGGGCAGTGGCTCACCAGCGGGCAGGGGTGTGTACTCGTTCCACTTGCAGACATCTACATTTTCGGCGGGCTCGCGGACGGCGGCAAGTCGGTGTCGCGACTCGACCCGCGCACGGGCCAGCTGACCAAGCTGGCCAGCATGCCGTCGCCGATGCGCGGCGCCGTGGGCGGCCAGCTGGCCGACGCCTTCCTGCTGCTCGCTGGCGGCGGTGACGTGACGCCGCGAATCTTCCGCCGCGGCGCCTTCGAGCCCGCCGCCGAGCCGTTCGCGTACGCTCGTGCCGCAACAGAGCACTACGAGGGCAAGATGGCCGCCGTCGTCGGTTCGTCCGCCCAGCCACCCCCGGCAGCAGCCTTGATAGCACCCAGTGCATACCTGTAACTGAGGGGGGGGGGGGGGGTGGGCCCACTATTTTTCCAGACCCCCCCCCCCGACCCCACAGAATTTTCCCCAGGGATTTTCACCCTGTCTTTTCACCCTATTGTACCCATTTTTGACCAACAGTAACAGTAGAACTGCATAAATGGCAGCAACCCACTATTTTTGCTACGAAGGCTCCCCTCCAAAATTCGGCCATTTACCCCCCCCCCTACTCTTCCAGATGCGGTTGCAGGTATGACTCAGTGCTGCCGACTTCAGTTGTCACGATTTACTTTGGTCTGCCTGTGTGTGGCCGTTCAAAAGATTCTACTACTTTTTTTTGTCCAAAAAAGCGTGCCATGACAATGACAAAAAAGCATGACAATAACGTATACGCTGACGTGCTCATATTTAGCCCATTCGTTCCTCCATGTACTTTTTTCGCTTCGTTAACATTCCAGGGCGCAGTCTGTACGTATGCGGCGGGAAGAATCCGACCTGTAGCCCCCCCCCGAACTCGAGAACGGAGAGGTACACTGTGACGAGCGCCTGTCACGCCTACTCCTTCGACAAACGGAGGTGGCGCAGCGCGCCTCCACTGCCGCACGGCCTCTACGCTGGAGCGGCGGTATGACTGCCGGAAAACTGTAGTACCATACATACGGAGATTTGTGTGAAGAGAGGGAGGAGTGCTAGAAGAGCGCACGCATGCACGCCAACCCGCTAAATACATTACGTGGATGTCGGTTGTTTCCTTGAAGGTGGGCGTCGGCGACGAGCACGTGTACGTGGTGGGAGGCATCAAATCGAACGGTCGCACCAGCCAGAGGATGTTCCGACTGGACACGAGCAAACCTTCGACCGGCTGGGTCAATGTGAGACATATGCCAGTCCCTAAGTGAGTGAGCCGTGTGTGTGCCGTGCTGCGCGTGGTGACGCGCGTCGACGGCGCGTTGCGCAGGAGTCACCTGATGGCGATCGAGATCTCTACGGGGCGCAAAGGGGGCGCGCTGATGGCGTGCGGCGGCGATCAGTGCTACGTGTACGAGGAGGCGTCCGACCGGTGGCGCGTCGCCGCGCCCCTGCAGCGGTCGCTCTCGACCGGCGCCGGCCTCATCGAGTGCGCCGGCCGCATCTTCGCCATCGGCGGCCGAGGCTCCAAGGGCGTGCAGACGCTGGGCGCCTTCGGCTGGCGCCACGTCGACGGCCTCGACAAGTACGACAACTCCGAGTTCGCCCTCGCCTGTCTCTGACCTCTGAGCAGCGCCGGCCGCCAACGGCGCAGCGTCCTACTCCATTTTGGCCGACCACCATCCCACCCCATTAGAACAGTTGGTAGCAGAGTGACAACTGATCGGCCCAAAAAGTTCATTCGTCACTCATTGCTCTTCATTGAACTCCCAGGAGGTTCATTGATCTGCCATGAGGAGGTGCGCGTGTGTGCGTGCGTGCGTGCGTGCGCGCGTGCGTGCGTGCGTGCGTGCGTGCGTGCGTGCGTGCGTGCGTGCGTGCGTGCGTGCGTGCGTGCGTGCGTGCGTGCGTGCGTGCGTGCGCGTGTGCGTGTGGATGGCGCTGTGCCTCTCTGTTGCTGCTCAAAGCAGAGCACCTCAGCGAGATCTTCAAACTGATTGTATGTGATGCTCAAGCTACCTATACATGCGTGCAGAGCAGGGCGCGAGACGAAGAGTACCCACACGTCCAGTGGACACGCACTATGTACATGAAATTCGGTACACAAGGTTCAAAACTACAGGGTGGGCCAGCCTCGACTTCCGCTCTTTGTTCAAGCATATCTCAGGGGTGGATGACGCGATTTTGATGAAATTTAAAACACTTGTAGTAGACGGTCTAACTTAGACTTCCTCCAAGTTTCAGCCAGATCTATAACGTTGTTCAGAAGTTACTGACATAACAATTATTATACGGTAAATTGTTATGTAAATTGTTTTCAAAGAACTATAGTCCTTCTGTTTTAACCGGAACAATTTGTTTTGCGCCAGAATGTCGTGGCAGAAATTCTCTTTGGAACAGCGCGTTTATCTTGTAAAACAATTTTATAAAACGAACAATCAAGCTGAAGTCATTCGTCTCTTCAAAACGGAATTACACCAAACGACGCAGCCGCCGTCAAGGCATAACATATAGGCAACCGTAAAACGCTTTGAGGAGACTGGCTCAGTTGGCTACCGCCCTCATCCAATGCCAAAGCCTGTCAGAACTGAATAAACGGAGGAACGCGTTTTGCGTGTGATTCAGAATTCGCCAGGGAAGTCGATATGATGCCAGTCGCCAGAGAACGTACATTTTTACCGTGTACAAATTGTTTTGTGCGTAACTTTTGAGTAACGTGATAGATCTAGCTGAAACTTGGACGAAGTCTAAGTTAGACCGTCTACTACAAGTGTTTAAAATTTCATCGAAATCGCTTCATCCACCCCTGAGATATGCTTGAACAAAGAGCGGAAGTCGAGGTTGGCCCACTTTGTAGTGTAGGTAATTGACGAGCAAGCTCTTCCGTCAGCGTCTTCCGGCGGGCAGAGTGCAAAGTCCAGTGCCAAGCCAGTTTCGGACAGAAGCACATGGAACCATTTCCAAGACAAACGAACGAACAAACAAACAAACCCCGCTCCTTGTTAGGTGATTCGAAAACACTCGTCATTTCCTTGGCTTTTCTGGGCGCTCCGTGGCAGGTGGCGTTCTTTGAGACAACAACGGCCGAACGCAATGGATGCGCGCGCCTATGGTCCATTACGTCAACGTCGAAAGGACATTGTACTCTCGACGTTGTACGCGCCGAATTTGGTCGATTCGACAACTCGATTCGCTGCCGCTGTTGTCGCGCGCTCCTCAGACCGCTTTGACGTCAGAGCGCCTATTTATGCGGGCGGTCGTGGAGTCGCCCACAGTTTCGGAAGAGAGAAACTGCGCCAGAAGTTTCGACATTTGCTTCATGATGTTGCGACTAGATGGCCTGGTGTTGTGCTGCTGCATATGTTCCACGACGCTGTTTGCAGGTACTGTATGTGCGCAAGTTCCTTGCGTAAAACCAAAGCAACCCTTTTGTTTTTCCAAACAATACGGCACCTTTAGCGAATTGAGGCACACGCTCTCGTTATAAAAGGCATGGTTTAATTGATTCCGTCTACAGAGTGGGGCACCCTAAAAATGGCTGAACAGCAGTTGTCAGCAGATCAGCGAATACCATAGACCCCATAATTAGGCACCTGGGGGATAATTGTTTCATTCGTGCAGTGGACCCGATGGGGCAAGCGGACCGCCTCACGGCAGCATGTGATCCTTCTCCCGGCCTTGGAACCGATCCGTCGACGAAAAATTTGCCTTTTGGACGATGGTCCATTTAGGGAGGGGTGCAATCATAGGGGGGTTAGTGTTGATTATAAGGTTCACGGTAAATTCGTGAAACCACTTTCTAGGCGGGTGACGGAAAAAAGCGCGACGAAAAAAGCGCGACGGAACAAAGCGCGATGAAAAATGCGCGACGGGTAATTTGCGCGACGAGAAAATTGCGCGACGGAAAACTGCGCACTGGGAAAAAAGGTCGATGGCAGAAAAGCGCGCCAGCAGGATCATATCTTGATTGGGTGGGAGTTGTTGTTCCGACAAGACTGGTAACTGGCGCGCATGCGTTGACTAGTGTGCAGTTCACCAGCCGCGACTTCGACGAGCTAGACAGACAGCATAGCTGTTGCACCGAGCTTGCACACTCAGTCATATCTATGGATCGCGCAGTGTTCTTTATCTTAGTACTTCTTCGGCTCACCGTACTTCTTCCTACACCGTACACCGTACTTCTTACTTAGCTTCAGGGTCAGCTCACCAAGCTTTTGGTCTAGCTCCTGTTGAAAGTGAAGTACTATGCAGCAAACGAGCTAGTATATGGTTGGTAGGTGACCAGTGAGTAGACTATACACTAGCGATGTCACCAAAAATAAAAATTTAATTAATTAAATAATTCAAAATAATTTTTTAAGTACATTAAAAAACAAAAATTGTTAAAAAAATAATTCTGTCATGCAGATTTTTTAATTAAAAATTGAATAAATAATTATTTGGAATTTTTTAAAAGTTAAAAATTAAATAAATAATTCTCTGCAATATTTTTTTAACAATTTTTTAATCGCACGCTTAAAAAATTGATTTTTTAACAGACTTTTCAAGTAGTTCATGGCAAGTTTGTCTTTTCCTATTGATTATTGGTGTTCATTTTGTCTACCTCTACCACCATATCATCATTGGCATTTTGTTGCCACCAAATTTATTGTCTTTCCTTTCAGTCCTGTCACACTCAGTGGAGGGTGTGTTCATTTGTAATCATTTCAGTAGGTTTTAGAGTGGACTTACCTATCCATTGCAAACATTGGAATGGAGGGAAGTGGTGTTTTCAGCACATGACATATGACGCTGTACATTGAAATTAATCGTGTATAATAAAGTAATCTGTGTGCTGGACGGTAAGTGTGAGTGAGTGTGTAATAGTGTGTGCAACACTGTGCGCGTAAGTAGGCACAAAAACCCTCCATCACAAATCTTAAGTCCCCCACCCCACACTCAGCCCCGTCTTACAGCCCAATTGACAAATTGGTGAATTCAAAGTTCGCTCGGTAGTTTAAGCCCAGGGTCTACTTCATTGAGGCGTGACATGCATAGTGCATTGCCATGCGCGCACCGCATCAGATTCTCTTCTTCTCTTCAATGTGTAGGAGTCCACTTCATATGAAGACTTGCTTGCACTTGAAGAAGGTGTACTGGGGTCCTCCACCTTACAGTAGATGACCTCACAGGAGCCCCAAGGTGATGGGCATGGATTTGTTGCATTCTTGCATGCATGCATGCTTCCACAGAAGTATGTACATGCATCCCAAATGCACACTTTAAAAATGCCCAGTTAAAAAATTAGTTAATTAAATAATTTAAATAATTCTTCAGAATTCTTTAACTTTTAAAAATTAAATAAAAAAATATTTCGAATATTTTAATAATTAAAAATTAAATAAAAAATTATTTGGAATTTTTTAATAGTTAAAAATTAAAAAAATAATTCATAAGCAATTTTTGGTGACATCGCTACTATACACCACTGCGCAGTTTCCTAATGTCCGAGCAGCTGCTGCTCGTGCGCATGCAGTGCACGATTCGCAACGCCTCACGTAACCAGTTCCTATAACCACTCACTCATATTCTGATTGCACGCAGCCTGCTCTCAGCTCAGTGGTACTGCATGCCAGGTGCGTTGGAACAACTTCCACTGCTGTCGGATTTTGGCGCTGTGAGCAGCCAAAGTCGGCAAGCTGCAAAGGCCGCCTGTGGTCGACCGCTGGCGCCGCCGACGCTGACGCCTTGCCTTGTGTCAGGGGCGGCCACAACCATGCCCCTGACGCGTCTCGCAGAGAGGTCCTGGCGACACGTTCAACAACAACACACAGCACCCCACTATCTGGAAGTTCATCCAACCAAGGAGCAGCAGCACCGTGACACGGTGATGAAGGGCTCGTCGCTGGCAACCCGCCACCCGCACAGGCGCGCTGCTACAAAGACCGCGAACAGCGTCTCTTTACCATTGTCAACGACCGTATCCCCATGTGAACAAACAAAAAAATATTGTCGCGCTTTCCTCCCATCGACCTTTTTTCCCAGTGCGCAATTTTCCGTCGCGCAATTTTCCCGGCGCGCAAATTGCCCGGCGCGCTTATTTCGTCGCGCTTTTTTCCATCGCGCTTTTTTCATCGCGCTTTTTTCCTAGACCCTTTCTAGGCAGCGGCTCGGCCGAGGAGCGCGTTCCGGCCGGCGGCGCAGAGGCGGACCTGACAGTGTGGAAACTGTGGGTTGGCAAGGCGGGCGAGGACGAGCGTAGCACGCTCCAGCTCCTCTTCCACCACGCCGACCGCGACCGCAGCGGGGCGCTAGAGGTTGACGAGATCGGCCAGGTCGCCCAGTTGACCGGCCTCAGGCCCGTCTTTCTCTTCCTCGCCTTCAACCTGATCGACCGAGACCACAACCGCAAAGTCACGCTTCCAGGTCTAGTGCGACCGCCTACTGTGTACATTACAGGGTGTATCAAAACTATATGCTCCCCCCTAGGGAAATACTGGTTGGACGGATTTAGCTGGAATTCAACATAGATGTAGGCCAAACAAAAATACATGAACAAAATAAATTTCATGCAAATCAGACAACCGAGCGTCGAGATAGGAGCAATCATCCAAGGTACAGTAAAAAAAAGTAGGTTTTGCGTAAAAACATTACTGCGTGTTTTATGGCAACAATTTCTCGTTGAATGGTAAACAATTGTTTTAAACGAGTGTCGAGGGCCATGTCACGCTTACGAACGGCCAACGACACTGACCAAGTGCGTCTCGTCAATGAAGCGGCTGCAGTCACTTTCCGAGCGCACGCGACGCAGGTGCACAGTTCATCACCAGAAATTGGGTCGCTCAGGCCTCAGAAGCTGTAGCAATCGGAAGATGGGTCACCGAGCACTGGAACAGAGAGCCGCATGACTTGGGCATCACCAGCCGATCGGACGTCAGCCCACCACTGCTGATTCTTCAAGAAACGGGTGAAGTGGTGACAGCAGCAAGATTTTTCACTGTACCTTGGATGATTGCTCCTATCTCGACGCTCAGATGCTCGTTTAGCGTGAAATTTAATTTGGTCATGTATTTTTGTTAGGCCCATATGTACGTTGAATTTCAGCTAAATCCGTCCAACCAGTATTTCCCTAGGGGGGGGGGAGCATATAGTTTTGATACACCCTGTACACCGTAAACCCCACAATTAGCCACCCTCATTATTGGCCCCCCTCACAACTGGCCCTCCTCCCTGGAGGCCTGTGTGCGTGCGTGCGTGCGTGCGTGCGTGCGTGCGTGCGTGCGTGCGTGCGTGCGCGTCCGTGCGTGCGTGCGTGCGTGTGTGTGTGTGTGTGTGTGTGTGTGTGTGTGTGTGTGTGTGTGTGCTTGTACCCCTCCGCGCGTTTCGTGCCGTTTTGTGGTTATAGGGTTGTATACAAGGGCGGATCTAGGGGGGGGGCGCAAGGGGCCGACGCCCCCATAGCTGGGCGGATTGCGTGTGGGGCGGGCGGGTAGGCGAGGGGCGAAAGGTGGGTGGCAGGCGAGGGCGAAGGGCAAGTGGGTAGGCGAGGGGCGAAGGGTGGGCAGTAGGTGATGGGCGAAGGTCAAGCGCGAGCAGGCAGGCCAGGGAGGTTTAGCAGATGTCTTTGTTTCCTTTAGATTAACGCGCTACCCATACATGCAAATTTTTCCTGCGGCCCTGTCCTGTAGTGAGCGTACAGGTCACTCTTGGACTTGGGACTCCTTTTAGGGGCAGGATTCCCTAACCAAAAAATTTTGCCTGCTGCGCTGAGGCGAGCACGCCCTTGGGGGAAGTCAACCCTCAGTTTTTGGCGAACCTGGCCAACTGTGGCGAATCCAGGGTTGGCGGGGGTGGGGAATTCTCCCTCCCAAAGTCGAGAATCCAGGGCGAAGGGGGGAGGGCTGGGCCGTAGAAGAAGAAACGTGCCTAGCGAAACTACTTTTCCGCATAAAAATGCGTGTAGGTGGTCGAAAAGCGCAAAAATTTTCGTCTGCGGCGCCGATTTTATTTATTACTTGTCAATAATGACCGATTGTGTGCCCAAAACATCGACGAAATGACCCAGCATCTCTAAATATCAACAGGGTTCCCCCTCCCCAAAAATTTCTGGATCCGCCACTGCTGGCCAACAGGCCAATTAAAATCGCTCCACAGTTAATTTTTTAAAGAAAGAAGGCATTGAGAGATGTAGAATTATCAAAATTTTTGCCTGAGGCACAGTTAATTTTGCACAAAGCGTAACAAAATCTGCATGACTTTCAGAGCGTACGTGATGCCAAAAAGTTAAAAATTTTGCCTGCGGCGCCATTTGTGTGCATGCAACGCAAAAAATACGAATAAACTAATAGTCAAATTGTGGCTAGTTTTTTTACCCTCTTCGCAAAACAAATTCCTGGTTCCCGAAATGTACGCAGGTGCTGCTACCTACATATAGGTCTAATTGTGGCCGGTTCCACGGGGTAGGCTCGTTCGCCCCCCTAGCCGAAAATTTCTAGATCCGCCCCTGGTTGTATACGTATTGTTCCGTAGAACAATCACCCTTAAAACATCACCCGAACCACTTCAGAGCTCATACGATTCACAGAGCTGGGTGTTCCAAGTCGGCCTCAGTACTGAGATCTGAATGGCAAACTCCACGATATTCACCGATCCAGTCAAGATAGGTAGTAATCCGGACAATTTTCGTGTACACAGTATAGTCAACTGTGCGTAATCCAGACGTGTCAAAAATCGGTGTCAAACTCACATTTCTGATTTCAACGTATTACCAAGCGTCTCTCCTCGTCGCTACTGTATCTGCGCCATGCGTGTACTTTGGTCATGGATCGCATGTATCGCACCTACCTGAATTAGCCGTGATTGATACTGTAGCTTTCCCGAATCGGCTTTTTACCGCGCTTCGTGCGACGCTAACGCAGCGAGGCCACCTAAGCAGCATCGCCACTTGTCACGTCCGACCAACTATGCTAATCTCTATCTTCGTGCCGACTAGTTGCGGGTAGGACGAGATACGGAAGGAATGGGGACTGGCGCGTACGGTATGTGTGTTTGTAGCGCAGTCGCGCTACAGATACTTTGAGATATGACAGTTTGAAAAATGTTTGTCAAAATCGCAAAAAAATAGCGAAATTCAAACAAACCGCCGCAGCAGCTACGAGCCTTTAGCTGTTGCGCGCGCATTGTCTTGGTTTGAAAGCGCTTGGATGGACGATCCGAACGCGCCCTAATTCGGTTCATTTCGGTCATTCAGTGGAGTCACCAGTCAGTCACCGAAGTTGCGGCGGTGGGCCATATTCTGGCCCAAAAATCGGTTTTTCGACTGTAGTTCTTTCGCAGTTGACGTTGGAGCGTCGGCTTAAAGGAAGAATATGTAGGTCTCCTGAATTTCTTTTTGCACCGTTTTGCGCGAGCTATTCAAAGTGCGCAGTTTGTGATTCAAAATTTTGGGCAAGTGGCATCCCCCCCCCCGCTCCGTGTGAGTCAAGAGTCTTGTTGAGCTGTGGGTTGGTACCCTTTTCTTGCTGCGCGAGGCGCTATCTATCTTGTCCCATCGAAAACACGGAAGTGAGCGTGACGCCTTTTCCCCCCTGTTGCACCCGTCAGTGGGTGGTGCGCTGCCATGCGAGCTGGTTTTGATGACTGTGGTCGGATCAAAAGAAAATGAAAAGGGACGACGGGGAAAGGATCGTGCGACAGAGCTGTCGGGCGTCGAGAGAGGGGCGCATTGAAATTCCCAACCACTGAACAGCTAGCACGCTTGTCACATGGACCAGTCAGACTCAGCACGCCCAACAGGTAGCGCGGTCATCACGGCAACGAGTCAACACACTGAACAACTAGCGCGATCGACAGGTGGACTGGATGGCACGCTGAACAGCTAGCGTGCTCAACAGGTGGACTGGATGTGGGATGGGAGGGAAGGGGGGGGGGGTGGCAGGAGGGCCGCTACTGGCGTCTAGTTCTCTAAACGCGCGCGTGAACCCGTCGGTCCGGTGATTGCGGGCGAGCAGAGACCCACACCCGTGGGTGACCATAGACCATAGCTGAAGAGCGGATACAGACGCAGGAGCGGCGGGCGGCATGCGTCAGCGAAGAGCGAGCGCTCGCCACATGGTCCGCCACCTGTTCAATTCAGCTCCACCAAGCGGTTCTGATTATCGGAGGAAAAGCCATTATGCACCGATTAGAATCGTAAGCCTTTCCTAGATCTACTGTGTTAAAACTATATGAATTTTCACGAATACAGTATATCATATCATGTGTCAAATTCGATACATATCATATCATACAGATCATACATACATATCATATCATATAAGTCATATCATACAGATTCGATTCATGTTCTGTTTAAATAATAGCCTCTGCCTGTGCCTCTACTATCCCTTGTATGTACCTGTGCCTCCATTAACCCCAGATGGGAATAACTAGTTGGAAGGGGCGGAGGGGGCAGAAGGGGCAGAAGGGGCGTGGGAAAATTGTGAATGTCTAAACGCGGGGAGCAAAATGAGAGTGGCTGGGATCGGTACAGAAACCGCACCCGAAAGAACTGCCACCAGAAACCCGTGAAACTGCGTTTTCCCTTGCTTCCAATACACATTTGCTGGTAGCGTTCTCATCGATTGAACATTGACTATTGACTGTTATATTATTCGGAAAGGAGCCCCTTATCTTTACACTATTATCGCTACAGCACGGCCCGCCAATTATTTCGGTACAAAAGCCTGGCTTTGTAAAATCTGGCTATGGGTTACCTACCACCACCACCCCCTGCTGGCCCTCCCCCAAAACATAGGGCAAAGTTACAGACATGGTAACCGACTGCACGACTGTCAACAGCAACGGTCACAACCAGCACAAGCGCCGCACAAATAGCACCACAAGACAAAACGAGATTCAAGAACGAAGCAACGAGAAGCGCAAATTGAGCAGCCTATTCAGTTAAACATTAATTATTCTACGCTCTACAGGTAAATACCAAACTGTTGAATCAGTTTCTCTTCGTGGTTCAGTTGAAGCGGCCGTCCGGCCATCTCCGTCTCCAGAAGATGGACCGAGAGGTAGGGGTATCTGGTGGCGAGGCAGCTGTACCGGCAGTGAAGCGCCTTGTAGCCCAGCACACTTGGGTGCGTGTACCGACCCAATGGCGGCACCCAGTAGCGCTCTTTGTGTACGATGATCAGATCCTCGGGGACACGGTAGCGTTCTGCACCAGACGAAAGCTCGTGATTTACATCAAGAACAGAAAGGCACGCACGCACGCACGCACGCACGCACGCACGCACGCACGCACGAGACATCAGTAGAGACGCGAGAAAAAGTCGAAAGGAAGCGCTGACCTTGCAGCCGGCGCACGCCTTGTGTTTGTGGCCTTGGGAGCGCCACTCGTCGAGCAGACGGAGCTTGAAGGGCTTTTCGTTATGGAACGGCTCCGACGCTGCAAACGGCTGCCGCCTGCGCCGGCGCTCCAGCTGGCGCGGCGTGGGTCCCTCCAGGGAGCCTGGCTTCGGCAGCGCCACTACCTAGGCAGAGAATTTTTGCCGCTTGGTCGAGAGACTGCACAAAGTCTGGCAGGCAGGCGTGCTCCCTAAGGCCAGAGCGTAGCCAAGGGAGGGGGTAGGGGGGGGGGGGTATACCCCTCCCCGAGATTGTGTGAAGCCCAAAAAATGCAACAGGGTCCATCCACCCTGTTGCAAAAATGCCCGGGCGAAAGAAAAGAGAGAGAAAGCATTTTAGCTTGCTTGTGAGGTTAAAAATGCTTGAAAGTAGCTCGAAATTGGTGGAAATTGCTCAAAAGTGGCCCAAGATAGGTTAAAATTTCTCGAAAGTAGCTCAAAATTGGTTCAAAATGCTCGAAAGTAGCCCAAAATGTCAAAATTTTCGCCTGCGGCGCAACAGGGGGACCCTGTTAAAAAGTTGGAAATCTGTACCCCCTCCTAAGACCAAATCCTGGCTACGCCACTGCCTAAGGCCCAATTTATACTTCGTTACCTTGTTTACCGGTCAACAAAAAGTAACGTTTTGTTATCTTAAAATAATAAACCAGAGATTCGCGCAAAAAGAATATCTATTTGAGGAGAAGGGGGCCTCGGGCGGGTTGTTGGTGGCAGCCGGTGTGGTTTCTCTGCCGATCCCAAAAATTGTCATCCGGCTCACTGCGTTTAGACATTGACAATTTTCCCACGCCCCTTGCCCCCTCCGCCCCTTCCAACTAGTTATTCCCTCAAAACGGTATTAGCCCCACAGGCCATAGTATATTCAAAAATGAAGTTAGCTCAGTTTTATTGTCGGCTCATCTCTCCACGTTCTCTCGTTGGCGCTCGTTCAATTCGTCGAGTGTGTTTCTCAGTGGATCAGAAAAGATGTGCCTCGTCGTCTTCCCGAAATGATGTCAACAAGAAGAATGGGATGACTGTTGCCAGAGCTTGCAAAATTATGAACGTAAAACAGAGCGACTCTCTAGTGAAAATCCGATCGGAGTACTTGCGTTTGGCCTGCAAACATCATCCAGGGGACTATTTAAGGCATTCTAGAGATTTTAAATTTTCTTAAGGCTGATTCACAATTAACGGTCTTCCCATCGGTCTCGGTCTCGGTCTCGGTCTCGGTCTTCCCATCGGTCTCGGTCTCGGTCTCGGACTTTTTGACCCATGCCAAATTGACGACGCGTTGCCTCCGGTCTTGCAATGATCTTCGGTTAAATGCGCGCCTGTCAGCGTATTGAAGAGCGTACTGTGGCCTTTGTTTTCGACCTGTTTCATTCTTAATGCGACTTCCGTAGGAAACAGAATAAGCACACGCAGTAGACGACGGGAACGCACTACCACAAGACAAACAGACAGACATTGTGCGGCAGACGCAGACCGCCGCCAGCGCTTCTGGCCGCCGCCAGGGGCGCGGACGCCGCTACAGGAGCTGTCGACAGCGCCGCCGTCGACACCGTTGCCGCTGCTGCCGACGCTTTCGCTGACGCTGCCGCTTTTGCCGACGCTTGCAGAAAATGTAGGACAATGCCGTCGTGCCCGTCCACCTTGACGTATGCAATGGCGCGCAGATTTTCCCGCCGCCGTGTCTTTAGAGACGTGCCGCCATGCCGCCGCCGTTTTTTTTTTGGATTTTTGGTATAAGAGCAGTCGTCAATTATCCAAGAAGACGGCGCCGCCTCCACCTGTTGAATACGACGCATCGTAAACTCTTCCTTGTTTTCAATTTCGGCTAATTTCCTAGTCGCTTTACCCTTATGCGAATACCGACAAATTCTTTGAGAGTGACGGCTATAGTAAAGCGTGACTACGGTAGCGCGCGCGTTCAACACGAGTTCAATGAAGACCGATGAAGACCGGAGCAAATGTTCAAAGTTCCCAACATCGTCGGTCTCGGTCTCGGTCTCGGTCTTCGGATCGGTCTTCGCTGTTTGGCATGCGAAGACCGAGACCGAGACCGAGACCGAGACCGAGACCGATGGGAAGACCGTTAATTGTGAATCAGCCTTTAAGGAAGGTTCGTTTAATTTAACTCGCTTACCGTAAAATCGGTATTAAATCGGCGCTTATTTAATGGGTCCAAATTAAGGGGGTGGGGGCTGCTGTTGAAAGTGCTTTCTTGATTATATAGTCACCCAGATAAGATAGTGAATAGTAAGCGAATGTAGGAGAAAAACAGGGCATTAGAACTGGTGGAAAGCCTCAAAAGGAGAGATGAACCTCCCAACTTTTCTGGGAAGGTCGAGCGTCGAACCGCCCGGCCGTCACCAGCAGTTGCGCCGAAATTTGGTGGAGGCCAGTATTTTGGTGAGTCTTCTGTCTGCGTACTTGTGCGTAAGTGCGTGCGTGCGTGTGTGTGTGTGCGTAGTGTTTTGGTGTAAGTGACCTTCAGGCAGCAGGCGGCCCAACCTGGCCATCTTCGAGCGCCTCATGCCGTCGCATAGTGAGCACGATCACGTCAAGTTTGAAAAGGCCTGTCGGAGCTTGGGCATTGAGTGGTAAGGGCACGTTTGGAGCCAGGCCATTTCGAACCCTTTAAAGCTGGCCGCTAGCGTACACTCTCAGTCCGCGTTAGCGTTGCCCAACGACTTTGTTCTGTGGAGTTTGCAGAGGAATTGTAGCGTCACTAATCAATATCATCTTGGTTTTGGCACGTCTCACTCCTCCTACCATGCCCATGAAATTGTCGGCTACCCCACCGCCCACTTTTTTTTATTTTTATTTTTTTTTATTTTGCTCCAGCAGACATCCCAATCTTCCACACTCCCCACCCCACTCGTTCAGACCCTGCTACTACCGGTATGCGTGGGAGATAGAGGCACTGTTGTGACGGCGTGTTGCGCAGTGTGAGTGAGTGGCAGTCAGGGTTGCACAATTTAAAAAAAAAGTTTTTTTTTTTTTAAAAAAAAAAATTTTTTTTTTTTAAAAAAAAGTTGGATTTTTTTTTAAATTAAAAAAAAAAATTTCTCTGTTTTTGGGTAAAATTTAGCTTTTGAGTGGCAAAAAGGCGTTTAAATGGTGTTTAGATGGTACAATTAGTAGTTATTCATGCATAAACTTGCTTATTAGCACCAAAACCAAGCTCTTTTTGGGGTTCCCAACTGGTTCCCAACATAGTGCGATACCGTACACGACCATTTAGAGGGAGGGGTATGAACGGAGGGGGAGGGGGAGGGGGAGGGGGAGGGGGGGGGAATGGGGTATGAACGGAGGGGGAGGGGGAGGGGGAGGGGAGCAAAGGGGTATGAACGGAGGGGGAGGGGGAGGGGAAGAATCCGTCTCCAATTTGGATGGTAAGTCCGTGGAAAACGCATGGAAAAACGTTTAAACAAGCGTGACACTCACGCCAAACGTTTCTGTCACTCCGTGGACCACATTTTCTGATTGCAGCGCTTTTCAACTGCGACGAAAATTAACGAACCTGCGTCTCACGCTTTGGTCACGCGTGGCAACCACGCGCGCCACCACTATGTCAGTACGAAAACAGCGCGCGGCCAAAAATAGCAGCTACATATGAGTTGAGCTGAGTAGACAGTTTTAGTTGGAGGGGCAAAAGGGTATGAACGGAGGGGAGGGAAAATTTGAATGAAAGGAGGGGGGGACGGATCGAAAATTGTTGTGGCATAACAGGACGAGCACACACAGGCAAAATATGCCCGGTTTCGACGCCCGTGGCAAATGCTTCTAATTTGCAGCGTTTTTCAACTACAGCAAAAAGGACGAACCTGGGGCTCGCGCGTGGCAACCACGCGCGCCACCACTATGTCAGTACGAAAACAGCGCGGGGCCAAAAATAGCAGCTACATATGAGTGAGCTGTGCAGACAGTTTTAGTTGGAGGGGCAAAAGGGTATGAACGGAGGGGAGGCGAACGAAGGGGAATGAACGGACGGGGAGGGGGAGGGGACCGAACCTGTGGCTAGCGCGTGGCAGGCAGCCAGGCACGCGAATCACTACGACCGATGAACGGAGGGGAGAAAAATTTGTCTCCACGGGAGGAGCGAAAATTGTTGTGGCAGTAAACATACAAAACAAAAAATGCCTGCGGTTGACGCCCCTGGTACAAATTTCGATTGCAGTTCTTTTCAACTTCAACCAAGAATACCGAACCTGTGGCTAGCGCGTGGGTGGCGTGGCGCGTGGCAGAGTACGCGCGCCAACCACTATGTAACGACGCAGACAGCGCGCGCCCAAAATGGGTTACAGGTTACCTACATATGTTACATACAAGCAGGTTACAGGTATGAGTTGTGCCGACATACTGGGAAGGGCTATAGGGTGTGAACGGAGGGGGACAGGGTATGAACGGACAGGCGCGTGACAAGTAAAAAATGATCCGTGCATGATCGTGATGTAGGCATTGAGGCAGGCGAATTGAAGTGAGGTGAGTCGTGAGAGAGTCGTAAGAGAGTGAGTGAAAGTAAGTGAGTAAGAGTAAGTAAGTGAAAATCAGTCGAAGTGCTTGTTGGAGTAGCAGTAGACAACGCGTCTGAGGGCACACGCAAAGAGCAGCAACGCAACCGCAAGCGTTAGACACCCCCCGCTGCTCCAACTCGAAGAAACCAGATTTCGACTTCGCTTGGAACGTTTGAAACTGGGACCTGCATGGGTGACAAATACAAAGATTTAAAAAAAAGTTATGGTAACACTTAAAACATCATGCCTGCTTGAACAACTTTAGCTGCGTCAGACCATGCTCGATAAGGCTGTCTTCAGTCGTAATGAACTCGTGAATTTGTTTGTCATACTCTTGAATTTTCTGAAGGTCATTCTCCATGTGCGAAACGTATGTTGCATTCAGTGAAATGTTGAAGTAATTGTTGATTGTCACTGCAGATTTTCCGTACAGCGAAATGCGTCCCAACATTGCCATCTGTCCAGGCTCTAGAGTCAATGAAAAAATTGGGGTTTTGATTTCTTTCGAAAACCACGCCTAAAAATCAAATTAATAGATAAAGTACTTCATGTCAACTTCATGTACCTCGTCCCCTCCGTTCATACTTTGTTTCCTCCGTTCATACTTTGTCCCCTCCGTTCGTACCTTGCCCCCTCTGTTCATCAGCACAACTCATATGACCCGCTATTTTGGGAGTGCATTGTCATTTGCATTTTGCATCATTGCATTTTGGGAGTGCATGAGTGCGCTAGTGTTGCATTTGCCAGGATGTTGTAACATGTAACACATACACCAGTCATTTCAACACATAGTGATTGGCGTGCCTGGCTGCCTGCCACGCGCTAGCCACAGGTTCGGTCCCCTCCCCCTCCCCCTCCGTTCATACCCCGTCGTTCGCCTCCCCCTCCCCCTCCGTTCATACCCATTTTCCTCTCCAACAAAAAACGTCCGCTCACCACACGCATATGTAGCTGCGATTTTTTGTCGCGCGCGGTCTGCGTACTGACACAGTGGTTGGCGTGCCTGGCTGCCACGCGCGAGCCCCAGGTTCGGTACTTTTGGTTAACGTTGAGAAGGGCTGCAATCAGAAGCTGCGGCCCAGGGCGTGACAGAAACGTTTTGCGCGAGTTTCACGCTTGTTCTAGCGTTTTTTCCATGCGTTTCTCCACGGACTTACCATCCAAATTGGAGACGGATTCTTCCCCCTCCCCCTCCGTTCATGCCCCTTCGTTCGCCTCCCCCTCCCCCTCCGTTCATACCATTTTGCCCCTCCAACTAAAACTGTCTGCTCAGCTCACTCAAACGTATTTTTTGCTGCTGTTTTTGGCCGCGCGCTGTTTTCGCACTGACATAGTGGTGGCGCGCGTGGTTGCCACGCGCGAGCCCCAGGTTCGTCCTTTTTTTGCTGTAGTTGAAAAACGCTGTAAATTAGGCATGTGCAAAGAAGCACGGGCGTCGAAACCGGGCATATTTTGCCTGTGTGTGCTCGTCCTGTTATGCCACAACAATTTTCGATCCGTCTACCCTCCTTTCATTCAAATTTTCCCTCCCTCATACCCTTTTGCCCCTCCAACTAAAACTGTCTACTCAGCTCAACTCATATGTAGCTGCTATTTTTGGCCGCGCGCTGTTTTCGTACTGACATAGTGGTGGCGCGCGTGGTTGCCACGCGTGACCAAAGCGTGAGACGCAGGTTCGTTAATTTTCGTCGCAGTTGAAAAGCGCTGCAATCAGAAAATGTGGTCCACGGAGTGACAGAAACGTTTGGCGTGAGTGTCACGCTTGTTTAAACGTTTTTCCATGCGTTTTCCACGCACTTACCATCCAAATTGGAGACGGATTCTTCCCCTCCCCCTCCCCCTCCGTTCATACCCCTTTGCTCACCTCCCCCTCCCCCTCCCCCTCCGTTCAGACCCCATTCCCCTCCCCCTCCCCCTCCCCCTCCCCCTCCGTTCATACCCCTCCCCATTTAGAGGCAGCGGCTTTGTCACCATTTGACTAAAACGATGCTAAATACGCTTCTAAAGGCTTTAGGGAAGCACTAGTACTTGTGTTTGACACTCTAATAGGCTAAAAGTATCTTATAGTACAGGTATTTGGCGCCAATGATGGCTCCTAAGTCAATTAAAAAATTTAAAAAAAAAAAAATTTTTTTTTTTAATTTAAAAAAAAAACTTCAAATTTTTTTTTTATGCAACCCTGGTGGCAGTGTGTTGGTTGTGAGCAGGACGAGCATGCACCGCTCGATGAGCGTCTCGACGGCGACGATGGAGATCCTGGGCGCCTGCCATCGTCGGCTCCTCCAGTCGCGCGCCAGCTCGACCGACCCGCAGCTCGACCAGCTAGAGGCGGCCGCGCAAGCCGCCTTCCTCTACTGGTGCGTTTGCTTGGCCCATAGCAAGTCCGTAGTAATGTAGACAACGTTTTTGGGCGGCTCAGTCAGTGATATCGTTCGCCGGTTCTTCACGCCACCCACGCCACCCAATATTCTCCTGACTAGCAGGGAAAAATGTTGTGCAGTAGCGTAGCCAGGATTTTTCAATGGAGGGGGGGGGGGTGCATAGGTGCCCATGGGTGGGGAGGGGGGGGGGGGGGGTATCCCCCTCCCCTGGAAGACCCTATCCCGAAAGACTTTCGGGACGACCCCTCCCCTGGCTTTCATTTTTCTGCAACTTTAAGCCAATTTGTCTTGCAAAGATCGCAAAAAGTGTGCCTGCGGCACTGTCTTTTTACGCTTTGCAGCTTTAAAGGTTCACAGAAATGGCGTTTAGACCACGGTTTGAACCGTTTTGGGTTCATTTTGAGGCGAATAAGTGCAATTTTTTGTGCAATTTCGCGGTATAAAACTCCAACCCGAGAATCCCGATTTACCCACCCCCTGCCTTCGAAAAATTTGGCGATTTACCCCTCCCCTGGCCAAATTTCCGAGGGCAC